>JAREIK010000910.1:706735-896542 GCA_029783825.1 Sapria himalayana | reverse complement strand
ATATATTAATATATATATATATATATATATATATATATCGATCTATCTATATCTACTTTCTATTGATCTAACTATATATCTATGTATTTTTATTTCTTTATATCTATCAATCTTTTTAATTATATATATATATAATATATATATATATATATATCTATCTATCTATCTGCCTATCTATCTATTTATCTATCTTTATATCTTTCTATATATCTATCAATCTATATATCTATCAGTTTTCTATCTATCTATCTATCTATAAGTCTATATGTCTATATGTATATATATATATATATATATATCTCTATTTATATATCTATGTATTTATCTATGTATATTTTTATCTATCTATCTATACATCTATCTATGTATCTATCTATATCTAACTATATATCTACCAATATACTAATCAAATTTTCTTTCTATATTTCTATCTTTCTATCTTTCTGTCTTTCTGTCTATCTATTTATCTGCCTATGTGTCTATCTATATATCTATCTATCTAATTCTCTATCTAATTATCTATCTATCTAACTTTATATCTTTTTGTATGTATATATATCTATCTGTCTGTCTACTATCTATCTATCTATCTAGTCTCTATCTATCTATCTATCTTTTTGTATTTCGTTCTGTCTATCTTAATATTATCTATTTGTCTAATTATCTATAAATCATTTAATCTCTCTATATTTATTTCTTTCTATGTGTTTGTCTATTTAATTATCTATCTATCTAGCTATCTATTTGTCTATCTATTTATCTACCTATCTATCTATCTACCAGTCAACCTATCTATCTAACTATCTATCTATCTATGAATCTATCTATCTTTCTATCTGGCTATGTTTCTATTTTTCTATCTATCTATATTTCTATCTATTTATTTGTCTTTCTGTCTATATATATATCTTTATTTTATCTATCTATTTATTTATATATCTATCTATCTTACTATCTATCTATTTGTATGTCTATTAATCTCTCTATCTATATATTTATATATCTATTTGTGTATTTATCAATCTTTATATCTATAATCTATCTATTTGCCTGTCTGTCTATCTATCTTTCTATCTACACTCTATCTATCTATCTATGTGTCTATCTAACTATCTATTAATCTATCTATCTACCTCTCTACCTATCTATCTAACTATCTATCTATTTGAATATCTATCTATCTATCTGTCTATCTGTCTGTGTGTCTATCTATTCATCTATCAACCTATCTATTTATCAACATATCTATTTATCAACCTATCTACCTATCTATTTGAATATCTATCTATCATTCTAATATTCTATATGTCTAATCATATAGTTTTCTATCTATCGTTATATTAATCAATATATATGTCGATCTAGTATTATCTATCTATCTATCTTTGTTCTTTCTTTATATCCATATTTTTTTTATATCTAATTTCTATTTCAATATTTATCTAACATTCTATTTTTTAACTATCTATCAATCTATTATCGAACTATCTATCTACCTATCTATATTATTATCTATTATCTATGTTCTATTTATAAATCTATCTATCTATATTTCTGTCTATCTATTTATTATCTAATTATCTATTTATCTATCTATCTATATAAATATCTATCTATCAATAATATATTTATCTATATGCCTATCTATCTATCAATATATCAATATAACTATCTATCTCTTTGTTTAACTATCTATCTATCAATCTATCTATATACCTATCATTTTTTTTATATCTACCTATCTAATTCTCTTTACTATCTACCTATATTTCTATCTATTTATCTTTCTGACTATCTATCTATTGCATTTATATCTATCTATCTAGTCGCTATCTATCTATCTATCTATCTCTTTATCTATCAGTCTATCTGTTATCTATCTATCTATCTAAAATATATCTATTTATCTATCTATCTATCTATATATCTACTATCTATCTATCTTTGTTTCTTTATCGCTTTCGTATTATTTATTATATCTATATGTATCTTTCTAGTCTATCAATCTACTTATATATCCTATTATCTATCATTCTATCTATATATTTATCTAGCTATCTAACTATCTGGCTGTCTATCTATCTGTCTGTCTGTCATCTATCTATCTACTATATATATATATATATATATATTTATCTATGTATATTTCTATATATCTATCTATACTTATATTTATCTTTCTATCTATTTCTATCTATCAACCTATCTTTCTATCTATCAATCTATTTATTTATCTATCTATCTATGTCTATCTATCTATCTATCTATATGTTTGTCTATTATTTGTCTTTCGTTATATATCTTCTTTTATCTATCTATTTGTATTTATCTTTTATCTATATATATGTCTACCTATATATAGATATATAGATTATATATATATATATTATAATATAATCTTCTCTCTCTCTCTCTTTCAAAATATAATTTCTATCAATCTATCTAGTTATCCATCAATATATTTATTTATCTATCTTGCTATATATCTCTCTATCTATATGTCTATCTAGCTATTTGTATATCTATATTTCTATCTATCTTCTCTCTCTGTGTCATTCTATCTCTCTATCTTTCATCTTCTATCTATTTATCAATCTTTCTATCTATCTATCTTTCTGTCTATATATGTAGTAATCTATTTGTCTATCAATCTGTCTATCTATCTTTCTATCTATTTATCTATCTATTTATCTATCTATCTATTATCTATCTCTCTATTAATATGTCTATCTATCTATCTAAAAATTATGTATTATCAATCAATCAATCTAACTATCTATTTATCAATCTAATCTATCTATTTATCTATATGGCTGTGTATATGTCTATCTATTTGTCTATCTATTTCTTTTTCTATATGTCAATCAATCAATCTATCCATCTATAAATCTATCTATCAAAATGTCTTTTAAAATATCTATCAAACTTTCTATGCAATCTATTACAAATCTATCTATTAATTCAGTCTTGATATCTGTTTTTTTATCTTTCTATCTATATGTCTAGTTATTCTATCTATCTATTTTCAATCTATCGTCTATCTATATATCTAATTGTCTCTCTATATGTCTATTTAACTATCTATCTATCTATCGATTATAAATCTATTTGTCTATCTTTATATCTATCTATCTATCTCTCTATCAATATATTTATCAATCAATCCATCTATATGTCTATTAATATGTCTATCAATAAGTCTATAAAACTATCTATCTATCTAATGTCTCTCTATTTGTTTCCTTATCTATTTGTGTATATATCTATCTATAAGTTTTATTGCCTATATTTGTCTATTTGTCAATTTGTCTGGCTGTCTGTCTGTGTACCTGACTAAATTTTTTTTGACAATTTGTCTACCTTACTAGCTATCTGCCTCACTACTTATCTATCTATCTATCTATCTTTCTATTAGCCTATCTATTTTCTTTCTATCTTTCTACCTATCTATCTATATATTTGTATATCTATATGTCTATCTATCTTTATATATAACTATCTATAATTCTATCTATTTGACTATCTATCTATTTATCTATATATGTATATATTGGTGTATCTATCTTAGTAATCTATCTATTAATTAAGCTATCTATCAGTTTATCTTTCTATCTATCTATCTATCTATCTTTATATCTATCAATATATCCATCTATCTATATGTCAATCTGTCTGTCTATCTATCTTACTATCTATATGTTCTATCTTTCTATATATCTTATTATCTATATGTTTATTTATCTATCTATATTAGTATCTATATGTATATCTATCAATCAATCTTCGATCTATATGTCTGTCTTTCTATCTATCTATTTATTAGTCTATCTATCTTTCTATCTATTTGTCTATATATATGTAAATCTATTTATCAACTTTTCTATCTATCTATTAGTCTTTATCTATGTCTATCTAACTATTTATCTATTGTCTATCTATCTCTATATCTTGGTATCAATCTATCTATCTAATTTTTTATATATCTATCTATTTTCTATCTATCTATCTATCAAACTATCTATCTATAATATCTATATGTTTATCAATCTTTCTAACTATCTATCTATATATTTATATGACTATCTATCTATTTATTTATGTGTCTATCTGTCTATCTAAATATATTTTTATCTATCTATCAGTTTGTCAATCTTTATGTCTATCATTATGTTTATTTTTCTACAAATCTAACTGTATATCTTTTTATCTATGTTTTTGTCTATCTATCTATATATCTATATATCTATCTATCTATCTATATGTTGATCAATCTAATCTTTCTAGCTATCTATTTATCTATCTTTCTATTTATCTATTTGTCTATCTATCTATTTTCTATATATTTATCTATTTGTTAATCTATCTGTCTATGCATCTATCTATCCTCTATCAATTTGTCTGTCTATCTATCTTTGTATTTGTTTATCTATTTGTCTATATATACATGTATCTATCAAAGAATCTATTTGCTTATAAATCTCTATATCTATCTATCGATGTATTTGTATATTTATCTATCTTTCATTCTATATATTAATCTATTTATCAATCTGACTATCAATCTATCTATCAATTTTTCTATAATTTTTTCTATTAATTTGTATATCAAACTGTCTATCTATCTATATATTTTTTATCTACCTATCTAGCTGTCTATCTATCTATCTATATGTATATCTATCTTACTATCTATCTATATGTATATCTATCTTACTATCTCTCTATGTATTTATCTATTTGTCTGTCAATGTGCTACCAAATTGTCTGTATATATATATATTATATATGTCTGTCTATCTGTCTATCTGTCTATCTATCTTTTTGTCTATTTGTATGTCAATATGTTTGGTTATCACTTTCCATATCTATCTATTCATTTATTTGTCCATCTTTTTATTTGTCTATTTATCAATCTATCTAGTTTTCTATCTATCTGTCTGTCTGTCTACCTATCTAATTGTAAAATAATCTTTTTATCTATCTATATATATGACCATCTATCTATCTATCTATTTATATATTTATTTTCTATCTATCTATATAACTATCTTTTGGTTTATTTCTCTATTTATCTACCTATGTTTTTATTTTCCAATTTATAAATTTCTTTATTTCTATTTGTTTCTCTTTTTATATTTATATCTACTAGTTTATCTCCGATCAATCTATCTATCTATCTCTCTATCTATCTATATGTATGTCTATCTATTAATCTATCTTTCTATCTATTTGTCTATCAATATGTATATCTATCTATATATCTATTTATCTATATGTCTGTCTGTCTATATATCTATTGATCAATCTATCAATCTATTTACCTGTCTATCTATCTCTTTGTCTGTCGATCTGTCTATCTATCTGACTATCTATCAATCTCTTTGTCTTTCGATTTGTCTATGTATATGTCTATCAATCAATCAATCTATTTATCTATCAATCTGTCTATGTATCTATCTATTTATCTATCGATCTATTTTTAAACTATATATAACTCTATCTATAAATCTGTCTATCTATCTATCTTTCTTTCTTTCTATATATCTTTTTATCTTTCTAAATTTTTATTTATCAATCTATCAATCTTTCATTTTTTAATTATTCGTCTATCTATCTATCTATTTATTTGTATTTCTATATGTCTATCTATTTGTCTAACTATCTATATGTCTATCTATCTATATATGTATCTATTTATCTTTCAATTTATGTTATTTATCTATGTATCTATCTATCTATTTATCTGTCTATCTATCTATCTATTTAAGTGGCTTATCTATCTGTATACCTATATATCTATCTGGATATTTGTATTTCTATCTATCTTACTTTTTTTCTATTTATTTGTTTATAGATTTGTCTATCCTTCTATCTATCTATCGCTATATTTATCTATCTATCTATCTATTTAAAAACTCTTTGTCTGTCTATAAATCTATTTATCTATCTTTATATCAATCTATCTATCTATGTATCTGTCTATTAATTTTATGTCAATATATCAATCTATTAATCTATCATTTTATATATCTATCTATTTGTCTATTTATTTTTTTATCTATATGTCTATCTATCTGTCTATCTGTCAAATCAAACAATCTATCTATCTTTTTGTCTATCTATCTATCTATTAATCTATTTATTTATCTATTTGTCTATCTATCTAGTTAATTATCTATTTATCTATCTGTCTATCATCTATCTATATATCTATCAATCAATCAATCAATATGTCTATCTATCATTCAATCTTTCTATTTAAAAATCTAATTATCTATTGTCTCTTTATATGTCTATCTATCTATCTACCAATTTATCTATCTATTTATATGTTTTTTATCTTTTTTTGTCTATCTATTAATCTGACTATCTATGTATCTATCAATCTATCTATCAATTTGTATATAAATCTATATATCAATCTTTCTATCAATCTTTCTATAAATCTATCCATCAATTTGTCTATTAAACTATCTAACATTCTCTGAAATCAATCAATCTATCTATTTGTCTGTCTGTCTATCTATCTATGCTAAATCTTTCAATTAATCTATCTATCTATTTTTTATCATTGTGTCCTATCTCTCTATCTATTTTTCAATATATAATCTATCTATCTATATATCTATCTAACTATCTATCTTTTATCTATCTATGTATTGTCTATCTGTATGTCTGTCTATCTTTCTATCTATTCATTCTATTTATCTATCTTGTTTCTATTTTTCTATCATATGTCTAACTTTTTTTCTATCAACCTCTTTCTCTATCTATTTATCTATATTTCTATTTGTCTATAAATATATCTATCTATCTATATCTATCTAGATGTCTGACCACTATCTATCTATCTATCTATCTATTTGTTTGTCTATCTTTCTGTCTAGCTATCTTTCTAATAATAAAGTCTATCTTCCGATTTCTATCTTTCTATCTATCTGTCTATTTATATCTCTATATATCTATTTATGTTTCTATCTTTCTATATATCTATTTGTGTATCAATCTGTTTAACAATCTTACAATTAATTTTTCTATCAATCTATATATCTACCTATCTATCTATAAGTCTATTTATATATCTATCTATCTATTTATCTATTTATCTATCTATCTATCTATATATCTATCTATCTAATTATGAATCTATTTTTCTAAATGTTTATCTATCAAACTATCTATCTATCTATTTATCTATGTATCTATCTGTCTTTCTGTCTATCTGTGTGTTTATACATTTGTCATTTTTTCTATCTATTTGTTTAGCTGTTTGTTTGTCTATCTGTATGTCTATTTTTGTATATATTTGTCTATTAGTTTTTTATCTGTCTATTTAGTTATATGTCTATCTTTCTACTTGACTATCTACTTACATAACTAGAGGTCCGTCTATCCATCTATCTGTCTGTCTTTTTGTATATCTTATATATATTATATATCTATCTATCTATCTATATATCTATCTATTTATCTATCTTTGTATCTGCCTTATAATATGTCTTCCTATTTATCTATCTATTGTATATTTATTTATCTTTCGCTTTGTCTATCTATCTCTCTAACTTTCTGTCTAACAATCAATATTTCTATCTATCTATCAATCTGTCTATCAATCTATCTATCTATTTATTAATTTGTCTATCAATCTATCTATCAATTTGTCTATCAATCATTTAAAAAATCTATTTATCAATCAATCTATATATGTCTATTTATGTATCCGTATATTTGTCTATCTATCTATCTATGTGTATATCTATCTTTTTATCTATCTATCTATCTATATGTATATCTATAAGTATAACTATATATCTATCTTCTATATATCTATCTTTCTATATACGATATATCTATCTATCTATGTATTTATCTATCTGTCAAATATCTATCTGTCTGTCTATCTTTCTATCTTTCTTTCAGTCATATTGTTTACATATCAATATGTCTATCTATCTATTTATCTATTTATTTATCTCTTTATATCTATATCTATTTATCTATTTATGTTACTATCTATCTATCTGTCTGTCTATCTATCTATATGTCTATCCAATTTTATATCATTCTGTCTCACAATTAGTCTATCAATTTCTCTATAATTGTGTTTATCGATCTGTCTATCAATTTTTCTATCAATCTATCTGGTTATAAATCAAACAATCTATCAGTCTATCTTTATGTCTATCTATGTGTCTATATATATGTCTGTGTGAGTGTGTGTGTATCTATCTATCTATCTATCTATATATCTATCAATCTATTTATAAAACTATCTATCTATCTGTCTATCAATTTGTCTATCATTTTCTCTATAAAACTCTCTATCTATTTGTATGTCTATTTATCTATCTATAAGACTTGCTCCTATCTGTCTAATAAATCTCTATCTACCTGATTATCTATCTAGCTGATTGTCTATCTATCTGTCTGTCTATATATCTTTATCTCTATGTGCCTATGTGTCTATCTATTTCTCTATCTATTTGTCTATCTTTCTATCTATCTATTAGTATGTCCTCTTTGTCTATCTATTAGTGTATCTATCTGTCTATCTTTTTGTTTATCTATCTATCTATCTACCTACCTATCTATCTATCTGTTTATCTGTCTATCTGTCTATCTGTCTTTCTATTTATCAATCTTTCTGTCTATCTATTTATTTATTTGTCATATTATTTGCATATATATCTATCTATTTATCTTTTTATCAATTTATATATTTATCTATCTATATTTATATTTGTCTTTCTATATGTCTACCTTTTTATCTATCTTTTTTTATTTCATTCATTCTTTCTGTCCATCTTTCTATATACCAATTTGTCTATCAATCTATCTTTCAATTAGATTATTAATCTATCTATTAATCTATTTATAAATATGTTATCAATCTTTATATCAATTAATCTATCTTTCTTTCTATCGATTAATCAATCTATCTTTTATTTATATATCTATCTTTTTGTCTATCTATATGTCTATCTATCTCTATATCTATCTATATATCTTTCCTAATATCTATTTATAAATATATATATATATCTATCTTTCTTTCTATCTGTTTGTCTTTCTATCTGTCTTCCTATCTGTATTTCAATCTTTCTATCAAACTATATATCTATATATCTGTCTATCTGCATATTTGACTATCTGTCTATTTATCTGTCTGCATGTCTATTTGTTTGTATCTCTGGCTGTTGTCTATCTACCCGACTATCTGTTTACTTGATTGTTAGTCTATCTTATTATATGTTTGTATATTTGTCTATCTATCTGTCTATCATTTGTCTATCTATTACTATATCTAATTGTCTATCTTTCTTTTGATCTATCTATCTATCTATCTATGTATCTTTTATCCTATTAGTATATCTATTAGTGTATCTATTTACCTATATATATGTCTATCTATTTGATTCTCTATCTATCTTTCTATCTATTAATTTATCTATATGTCTATCTATCTATCTATCTATTTGTCTATCTATCTATTTATCTATTTGTCTATCTATCTATTTTTCTATCTATCTATTTATCTGTCTGTCTATCTATCTATCTATCTGTCTATCTATTTATCTGTTTACTTGATATCTATCTATCTGTCTGTCAATCTTTTTGTCTGTCTGTCAATCTGTCTATCTGTCTATCACTCTATCAATTTATCTGTCTATCTATCTATCTATCTTTTTATCTATCTAAATGTCTATCTATCTATCTTTTTATCTATCTAAATGTCTATCTATCTATCTATATATCTGTCTATTATCTATTTATATATCTATCTATCTGTCTATCAATTTGTCTTTCAATATGTCCTTCAAACTATTTTCAATTTGTCTACCAATTTGTAAATCAATGTCCATCAAGCTTTCTTTCAATCAATCTATGAATCTGTTTATCAATCTGTCTATCTATCTATCTCTATAAACAAAGAGCGGGTGGCTAGCTTAATTTCCTTAACTATTATAAGAAATTTAGTTGCTAAAACATAATAGCGATGGAGTTAATATGTAAATTATCCCAAGCTAAAGTGTTCATCACAAAATATTAATGAAAAAAATATTTTCCTGGCAAATTTTTGAACAAAGAAAATTTACTAGCTAATTATATTTTTTCCTTGCTAATTTTTATCGTAATTAATAGTAATAATTAATATTTTTGACTGAATATATATAGAAAATTCCCTAGCTATTTTTAATTCAAAACATATACTATATTAAATTGAATAAAAACAAAAAGTAAAACCTAATCAACATTTATTCTAATACAATAGTTACATAGTTAAAACAAAAATATAACATAGGTTATACATTCATTAAAAACTAAAAAATCATCCTCATCATTAGTTAGTGCATTTGTGTTAGCCTCTCTTACGTGGTATCTCTGTTTGAACTTGGTATTCTATATGTCACGTCAAGGCCACTAACTATGACTCCATATAGGACTTCTGGTGTTGCATTGCATTCTTAATTCTTTCATCTCATCATTCACTTCTTTTATTTCCTACATTTCTTCCTTCTAAGGAATAATCTACTGATCTTTCTCTTTCATTTCTATCGCAATAAAAACAAAACATTCATGTATTTCAATTACTTGCTATACGACCACCTCATCCACCACTACTGTGATAGAGGAACTAGTAGCACATTACTAAAACAAAAAGTAACTGCCTTCGAGCCTATGTCGTACACTCACTACTTCTTCTTACCTCATATTGTCTCTAAATAGATAAGATCATATTCAATTAGTTGAAGATCCATATAACCCTCAGCTAGGTGAGAGTCAATTATCACAAATACCTCCATTAGATCTTGTGTTAAAACATAATAAAATACTATGCTAGATATAAATAAAATAAATCAAATATATTTCATTCCACACAACTTTCCAAATTTATTATAGTATTCTAAAATTTTATTAATATAAAGATTCATATAATAATCATCTGAGATTTTTTGTCAACAAATTTCCCATCCACTTTCTTCACATGCATCTTTCTGAAAATCTTATAAAAATTAGGATTTCAACCCAAATCTCTAGCCTAAAGTATGTATTTTTAAGTCAATAAATAAAAATGTTAGAAAATTTTAGCTAATATTATAAAACCATGCAATGATTTGAATTATTTGGACTATTAGGCTAACTGTTAAATATATAAATGTTTTACAGTTATAAATTGTACCAAATCTCAATCATGCTCAATGCTCGACTTTGACCCTCTTGTGTCGCAAGACATTTCTGTACCTGGTCCAGCTACATTAATCCATCAATTTTTGTTGGCTAACTCTAATTTTTTTTTCTGGCATCTCCCAATACTTAAGCTAACTGGTACACTCATCCTCGTGTATAAAATAAGGCCTATCTTTTGGAATCTTTAATTTATGGATAAAATCTAAGTACAATTCAGCAGCTTTGCTCTCCCATAATGACTTTATCTGTCCATCAAATTGGGGTGCCCATGTACACTGATTCTATATATAGAAAATTCACAAAAAACTATATTAATAACAAGGACATAATTTTTTTATTCTTGACTAATTACAAACATAATAGTTAACTAATTAGATAATTAATTTTCAATGCGTTTGTTTCTTTTTTTTTAGCTGAAAGATATAAAAGTTAATCTCATTTGTTGATTCAAAACTTTTATTCCATGAGAATGCTTTGGAATCTACCATTTTTTTTGAAAGACTTAGTAATTATATATGAACACTTGTGAAATGGAATAAAACTATAAAAATAAATAAATAACATTGAAAACAAGTAATTTATATCTATAAATAAAAACCACTAATAGGGCCATCATATTACTTATACCTCTGATCCATAATCTCTATTACTAACTTAGCACTGCCTGTAGAGAAAGCCACATCAATTGATAATGTTGATGGTGATGTAAATGGGGTAAAAACTGATGGTGTAAAATATGGTGTAGATGATGGTGATGGATCAAAATTGAGTGCAAGAAGGATAATGGCTGGTGTCCTATCTGATAAAGGTGATGGTAATGATGTCAATGATGGTGATGGTGATGTTGAAGTCTAGATAGGGTGGTTATTAGATGATACTGACAATACAATAGTACAAAATACTAGATGAATCTCATCCATGTCTACGTCCACGTCCACCTCCATATTTTACAATTATAATAGTTTAATTATTGATATCAATATCATCCTCTAATAGATCTTCTGACATTTCATCTGTTTCTTATGGAAGTTCTAACTTATCGTTAGATAGAAAATGATCATCTTCAATTTCTATTAGGCCACCATTTAAGTTACCTAAGTTTTCAAGATCTTCATCTACATGCATAAGCTCAATATTATTTATGTCATCTTCTTGAAATGCTAGTGTAATAGCAAAGTTTGCTCTTCTTTGTTGAGATATTTGTATTTCAAAATTTGATCAATCTTTGATTTTGCAAATGACTCATCAGTCACTCTTATCATGAGATAAAATCAGCTATGTACAATAATATACTAGAGTAGCTTGAACTGCCATAATAAATGGCTCATATTAATTAAATCTACATTTATGGGTAACATCCACTAGCTTATAATCCGAATAAATTTTGTACCCATATTTTGTGTAGGATCAAACCACTCACATTTTAATAATACAATCCAATTATTTTTGAGTCTAGGATACTGCAACTCAATAACTTCTACTATTTGACCATAATAATGTATCTCATTTGCACTATAATTTGAGCCTTTAATGCATACACCACTATTAATAGTTGCTTTAGAAGAACCATACCCTATTGTATGAAATTTATATCCATTGACAAAATACCCAGAATAGGTTGTCACATATCTAAATGGGCCTTTACTTAGATTCTGTGTGAATATGTTGGAATCTCTATTTGGAGGATCATTTGCATGTTTCATAAATTCAACAAATAATGTTAAAAAATATAAGATACTAAAAAATCAAATTTTTCAAAAAATTAAGGTTCAATAATTCTCATATTGTTCTTGAACCAATTCACAAATTTTCATAATGTTAAATGGGCCTTTTTCATTATGAAAATTTGCTTCTTTGAGATTTAATATGTATTCATGCTAACAATCTATAAATGAAAATTTGCTCTGTGCGAATAATGAAAATGGGCCTTTTTCATAATGAAAATTTGATTTTTTGAGATGTAATATGTATTCATACCAACATTCCATAAATGAAATAACCCTGCTATAAGACGCTGTAAGAAAATATCCAACACGTCTTTTGGATTTTATGGCCCTGAACCCAATATTAACAGAAATATATATTGCTTCCTCAAACTCAACCATGGAGAAAAATTGTAAGGTGTCACTTTCACTGGCCATGTAGTTTACTGTTGTCTAGACTGACCAAATGGCTGAAAACCATTAGTGTAGACACCCAATCTTACATTTTGACTTTCAACAGCAAAATCTTGATGTATATGATAAAAATGCTTCCAAGCAAGTGAATTATATGGATGACGCATCACCCTTTATTCAATCTCATGCTCAGAATGCCACCTCATATCATGTGCTATAGCATTTGATGCATATAGTCTCTGCAATCAAGGAATTAAAAGGGAGTAATACATCTTATTAAATGCAACTTTCATCTTCTTTCATATTTCTGCAACAAGAGATTCCTTCTTAAACTGAGGATGATCATAGATCTTATAGCTAATTAAATCCATATCACCACACCAATATAACCAACATCCATTGAAACAATAATCAAATTTTTCCACTGGTAGACCCATACCTAGTAATAACTTATTAGTGATGTAAAAGTTGTTAGTTACCAAATTATTATACAGAAGAATCTCTTTCATTAGTTCTATCACCTAATCAAATAATTTCTCAGATATATGATTTTCAGACTTCATGCTCAAAAGTTGAGCCACAAGTGATAATTGTAAATGTGTTTTGCTACCAGGCCATAACCTTTTATCTACAGCTTTAAGCATATCATAAAATTTCTGAGTTTCAGAATTAGGTGGTTCATCCATGTGATCCATTTTGAAGTCAGCACGAGTAGCTTCCTTGACCATTCTATGGTATGTGTTTGATGCTTCTTCACTACATACATAGGATTCAGTACTCTCATTTTGGTCTATGTTCACAATCAATGTACTTTCTCCTTGATAAATCCTAACAAAATAATTTGGTACAAAGCCATATTTAGCCAGATGGTATCGAATAATGTTTACATCATGAAAAGACATATTCTGACACTTGTGGTTATTACATGGACATTTAATTTTATCTCTATCGATCCATCTCAATTCAGTACAAGCAAAGTTGAAGAAAATTTCTAGCCCACTAAAAAAATCTTTATTCAAAATTCTATTCATAACCCTTTTGCACATCCACTGGTGATCTGAACTAATTTTTCCTTGTTATATTTACAAAGAATTATGCTCAATCATAATTCTAAATGAAACTACAATGACTACAAATAATACTATTAATTAAATAAAACCACTTATATATGAATATGCAAAGATAAAATATCATGAATATCTAGGCAATGTGTTTGCAGAATCTACATAAAGAAACAAAGAATTAATTAGCATGCTAAAGGTGAAAGGATATCGTGCTATTGCTAGATGAAGGGAGCATGTCTCTTCTAGTGCGCCAATCAAAGCAACACAAAAAGGTAAGAATAAGGAGAACACAAGATCCAAGTGAAATGATGATCAGTATATCTACATACATACTGCAATATATGTACATATAATACTGCAGCATTATATGTACATGTATATTGAGTATATATGTACTTAGTATATATGTACATATACTATAGTAATATATGTAATTAGTGAAATGCTAGTATATATGTACATATATACTATAGTATTAAATATTTATCAAAACATAACTTTATTAATTTATTTATTTTGATTTGATTGATTAGTTTAAATCTCATACAGATATGGTATGGCATTGTTCCCCATACGAAACGTTTATAAGCGAAGGGATTTTTTACTAGACATTACATGCCGTGACTAGGATAGCTTTGTCGTAGCAGAAAGATGGTGACCGGAGGAGCTTGGGGACAGAAAGCAACGTCAATTTAATGGATAGATTATATTTTATGCACTATATGTATGTACATGTATTGAACTTTTATCCTGTACAATCTTATTGCAAATTTTTTATGCCTTGTGTTTCCAAGTTCGATGCAATTTAAAATAAACAAAGATGATTTTTGTAGCCCTAGTTAAAGTGTATACTAGTATATATATACATATATACTACAGTGTATTTACTAGTATTTACTACCGTGTACATACATACTATATATGTACTCTATAGTGTAAATGTGTCTATGTGTCTTATATGTCTATTTATATGTATATGTACAAACATACTGCAATTTATATGTATACACTGGTATATATGTACAAGTATTTACTAGTATATATGTACATACTTATACATATACACTGTAGTGTATATGTAGATACATGTATTATATATGTACAAATATACTATAGTGTAAATGTATACACATATATGTACATATACAGTGTAGTGTATATGTACATATACTAAGTATATATGTACATATAAATACTTGTACATATATACTAGTATATATATTCATATACAAATATACCAGTGTATACATATACACTAAATTGTATATGTATGCACATTATATGTACATATATATTGTAGTGTATACGTACATATACTAAGTATATATATACATATAAATACTCGTATATATATATATATACCAATATATATGTACATTTACATATATACCAGTGTATACATTTACACTATTGTATATATGTACATATATGCTGAGTATATATGTTCACAGTATATCTGTACAGATAATATTGTAGTTTATATGTATATATATTGCAGTAATATATCTAACTAGTGAAATGTTAGTATATATGTACATATACATTGTAGTATATATGTACATCTATATTGTAGTATTATATATTTATCAAAACATATCTTTATTTATTTATTTATTTTGATTTGATTGGCTGGTTTAAATTTCGTACAGATATGGTACCACTTTGTTCCCCGTACGAAGCTTTTATAAGTAAAGAGATTCTTTACTAGACATGATGCACCGTGACTTAGACATCTTTGTCGTAGTAGAAATATGGTGATCAGAGGAGCTTAGGGAGAGAAAGCAACGTCAATGCACAAATAGATTATACTCTATGCACTATCAGTAGATAAATTGATGAATATGATGTAATAAAATTTTCTTATGTTTTTGTTGAATTATGTAAAATATTGAATCATAATAATTTTTTAAATGATTTTAATTTTTATTAATTATAAATTATCATTTATAGTTTATGTTTTAATTCAATTTAATATAAAAATATTAAATTATTTAATTAAATAATTTGAAAAAAAAAATAAAATTCTGAAAATAGTTTTGGAATGAATATTGCTAGGGAATTTTCCCTTACTATTTTAGATAAAGAAATTATTATTTTAGCTAGAGATTTTTCCATTGCTAAATTTATTTTGCTAGGGACTTTTTTCCTTACTAATTTTTAGTGACGAGCACTTTATATTGGGAAAGCTTCCATTGTTATATCCGTTTAGCGATGATAACTCTAGCTTATTTAATTTAGCTAGGGAAATTATTATTTTATCTAGGAATATTTCTGTCTCTAAAATTTTTTAGCAACGGACTCTTTCCCTCACTAATTTTTAGTGACGAGCACATTAGATTGGGAAAGCTTCCATCATTAATCCGTCGCTATATCCCATTTAGCGATAGAAAATCTCCGTTTAACTAAGGAATTATCCCTAGCTATTTGGGATTTTTCTTGTAGTGCAAGAAAGGGATGCAAAAAAAGAAAAGATTTGCAAGTGTGAAGGAGTGAGCTTCTCACTTCTCAATGAAGATCAAAGATCAAAATTTTAACTATGATTCAACTTGATCTTTGAATATAAAAATAAATAAGACAGAAAAAATAAATGGAATGAAGATCAAATTCCAAGAACTGTTGGTAAATCAATTAATGAAGAATTCAGACATGAACAATAATAGATATGGACTAGAAAACATATAATACAAAGTATTAAACTAGAAAACATAAATGTGAAGAAGCCTGCAATTACAGATTCCTAGCATTACAAATATGGGCTGATTAAAGATACGAATAATTACAGACAATAACATTAACATATTTTGTGGAAAACTACGATCAAAATACAATTTGCTAAAGAAAATAAACTAAGCTAAGAAGAATGAGAATTAAGCAAAACTAGTTGACTACTGTGCTCTTAGTAATCCAGTCACACCCTACATTAAGTTTACTAACAAGATAAAGATTAGAAATGAATGAATATAATCTAGTAAAACTAAAGCTTTATATTATAGTGACACATGACTGAAATACAAAGAGTAAAGCCAAAGAAATGCATAAATAAATAGTTAATTAAAGTAGCAGCTAAAGGACACACAATCTTATGAACTAAAGACCTGCCAAAAAAATAGTAGTGTAATAGAAATTTATCCTAATATTTAAGTAATTTACATAAAGATTATTTACATATGCATCAATTCAAAAGTAAAGGATAAGAAGGATGACAACTTACTAATTTAGCAAAAATTATAGATATGACAATCACTTATATACTTTTCCAATTAGATAATTAATTGAGAAATTAATTTTTTGTATTGAAATGCCTAATTTCATTTTCTATGATGTTTGTTAGCTCACATAATATGAAATTTCCAATCTAATCTTTTATTAGCAGTCTAATCACATAAAAGGATTATTTTATCAAAGAAAAGATTAAAGAAAATCTACATTTTGGCAAGTGCAGCTCAAGAGGGCTATTTTTCATAATGCCCAAATAGTTAATGAGCAAATAAACCAAATGGGCACATCACTTTTTTTAAAATATTATAAAACAGGTTAATTAATTTCATCAAACAATAACATGGCTATAATTGAAAATAAATTATAAAATCATTTAATATACTCATATTTTAATGTTACACCAAAACAAACATTACAGATATATAAACAACAAAAAATACAATGATACACATAATTCAAACAAAAAACTATAAATACATATCTGTGTGTGTGTGTGTGTATCATATATCAAGAGTATCATCAAATGCACAAAAATATTTATTAACATGTGCTAAATCTAAAATAGCTGAAAAGAAAAAAAATAAAAGGAAAACATATGCTATATCAATAGTATCGTATATTAAGAGTTTAATATTATGCATTAATGATAATTTTTGATTTTAGTTTATAATTATTTTTTTATTGCTAATTATTGAATTTAACAAAAATTATTCTACTAGAATAACATTAAAAATAAAATATCACACCAATATTAAAGATATTTCTTCATTTGGAGATTTAGATCCAATAAACAATTTTAATTAAAAAACCTTTCTTTGATATAATGATTCTCTGTAATAATCTCAGAATCAACATTAGATCATAGTCAAAAATTTAAAAGTCATTATTAAATGACGTGTTTCATCTTGTTTGATTTTTTTTTCATTTAGTTCTACACTATTATTTTTGATAATTTCTAATTTTTTGTATGTGTGACAAAGAAATTGGTAGTTTTTTGTGTACAGAAGCATATTAGTGCACATGTTTCATTGTAAACAATAAATAATGTGCATGTAAAGAAAACAGTAGATTGAACTATATAAGCAACTGTAACACGCACCACATGTCTATTACTTTCGATATATATACTATATGCACATTATTTTAAAAGAAAGGGTGTACTCTATTACTAATCAAATTATCTATCACTATTACTCATGTGAACATTATATAATGATGGAATAATTACTTTTATTAATGTATACACGAAATAGATCACCATGCATGGCCAGAGTGCTTTGAGAATGCATGGTATCTAAGAAAACACATTGAGAAAATTCTATACAATGTTTGTTCCCCTGCTTACAATAATGTATAGTCTGACATGGGTTCTTAGTTTTCTACACCCCCCATTTCTCCATCAAGTGTGATTTGATTCTACATGCCAATATTAGATAGATATAATAAAGAGTTAGTGTAGTGAATTTTTTTAATAGTACTATTAAACAAAAATTAATATTGGGCCAATTAAATTAATGAAAGCATCTACAATCATAACAGAATAGAATAACTATGGAATTTATTGGGTACCTAATTAAAGACCAGAAAATATGATTTATTAAGAAAAAAATACTATATAGAATTAATTCATAAACATCCACCAACAAAAATTACAACCTCAATAAACTGTCAACATTGGCAATGATAGCAAAATTAAAGGTTATGGTTAAGTTTTACCTTTTTCTTTGAGAAAAATTTAAGAGTTTCACACTATAACCATAAAAACCTATCTAGTAGATAAATTTCCACAGGTTCTTCATATTCATCATCTCTACAATACAAAAATTTGTAAAATATAAAAAACCAAAAATTAAATATAAGATATAATTTTAATTTAAAAAATTACAGTACCTAGCTCTTTTTCTCCTCTTGTTATTATTTTCTTCGTATTCTTTTACTATTCTTCGAATTTTAAAGCTAGCATACTTTTTGGTTGATTTGAAATCCATAAAACTTAAAAAAAATAATCATTAAAAGAAAAAAAGTTCATAGAACCAATTTATCATTAATACGCAAGAACTCAACAAAAAAGCACCATTTAGCTCACTACCGATTTTGAATTTGCAAAACACATTTTTAATTTCTCATTAAAGTATAATGATGATAAACACAAAAAACACGCAGAGAGAGAGGGAGAGAGATGTTCTTTGTTTGATACTGTTCTTTGAAATAATGCTGCGAAGACTATGTGTTTTGAGAGATCTTATTTGTTTGATATGGTTCTTGGAAATAATGTTGGAATGGTAGTGTGTTCTAATAGTCAAAGGTTTTTCAGGAAGCGAACTAACCTAATTACGTAGAGACGTCCAGATGGGGGAGAGATGGGTTAGAGATAAAAAATATTAGAAAACAAAATTATATTATATTTAACCATTAATTATATTATTTCATAAATAAATAAATTTATGGTTAATAGTATATGAAATTTTGATGTTTAATTTTTATAATATTATTTATAAATTAATTAAATAAATTTCAGAAATAAAAAAAATAATTTATGGTTATAAGAATTGAGAAAATAAATAATAATACTAATAACCATGAACACTATTAATTGGTAATTAAATTTTCATATTATTTCATTTATTAAAAAATATATTATTTCATATAACCATTGATAAATTTTATAAATATATAATTATACAAAATTTATAACATCTCAATTAAACAAAAATAAATAACCAAGTCAATAATGAATAAGTAACATATCAATAATATTCAAATAACTAGTAATATATCTGACCATAAAATAAAAATATATAATATTAACATTATCCAAAAAAATAAAATTAAAAATTAATTACTTAAAAATATAACTCAAAAAAATAAGATCTACACATAAATCCAAAAATAAAACAAAATACAAAAGCAACCAATTTCAACTTGTATATTTTTAGTAACAAATTATTTTAGATACTTTTTAGTAGCTATTTCAATATTTTAAAAAAAAGAGAACAAAATATTAAGCAAATAATAATTTTCTATACTATGATTATTAACTTCTGAATTAATAATCATACATCAAAGTAAAAAAATGAGTTATGAAAACTATAGTACATAACAAATGAGAAGTATCAACAACAAAATTTAAAAAAAGATTTGTTTATTTCTTTAAAGTAAACATCACGATAGAGGAGTTCTATAATGACTCATAAATGACAATGATAATTGAATTATCTCCCTCAATACCCAATAATACTATCGGCTTCATTCATAGATAAAACTACTAATATTCCTCTATGATATATCATTTTTTCATATCATATATACATTATAGAGATAATCTCTTGTGTTTGCATAAAAGCATCATATTGCACATCACTATTCTCTCAGTTGCACATTTATATTAATGTATAAACTTTTATATATAATGGAATATGATTATATAAATGTTTAAGTGAATAGATATAATGTTGGGTTTACAATATTTTTATAAATATTACAAACACACACACACACACACATACATATGTAACACTTTTATAAATATTATATAGTTTATATATCACATTTATATAAACATTATAAATAATATATTTTTATATAAAAATTTATATGTTATATAAATGTTTATAAATATGTATAAACATTTTATATATTATATAAATGTTATATAAACAATTATATAAATGGATAGCATTATGTAAATGCTGTATAAATATTTATAAACATCAATACATATGTATAAATATTTATATATAACTTTATATGTTTATATAAACATATCAATGTTTATATATAATGCTATATGTTTATATATATTAAAGTATAAACATTTATATATAATGTCATAAGATTATATAAATATATAAATATTAATATATAATGTTGTGTTTTTAATATTTATATAAATATTATATTGTTACAAATCGAGCATACTATTTTCCAAAACAATATACCTCTCATGCTATAGTGTTTTTGAAAATATATTTGTTGTTTTTATTTATTTATTCTTTTCAAATCATGAAATATATAGGAAGAATAAAAGTATTTTTTGAGTTTACCAGAAAGTAGAAATCTTTTATTTTGATATATTTTTTAATATGAGTATTTACTTATTTAGGTAATTTTTTAAAAAAATATTATTTTAATGTACCATAACATAATTTTCCCTACATCTAATAACATCTAACAACAATATCAAAATATTTTCAAACAATATTAAATTAGCAAAAAAAGAGTTTACTAATCAGCATCACCATGTGTAATTCATATTTTATATTTAATTTAGGATAGTTTTTTTTACATGGAAAAAATTATTTTTTTCCTTAATTTTATAAAAATTAAGGAGGTTGTAAAAAAACATGAACAATATCAAATTTAATTAATTTGATTTTATCACAATTATACAATAAACACAAACAAAACACTCATGTGTTTTAATTCTTATTTATTTGTTAGCATGGACTAGTAATTTATTTTAATTTGGACTGTTAATTGGAAGTAACTTTAATATCTTATAATTTGGACTGTTAATTGGGTGTAAATTTTAATTTTTTATAATTTGACTGTTAAATATAATTTATTATATTTTGAAACATCAAAATAATTTAGAATATACTGTATTTTTTTGTAAAGTTTTCAAATAGCAAATTAAATGATTTGTATAGCATGAGAAACAAACTTTAGTATAGCATCATATTGCACATCAATTTTCTCTCAGTTACACATATATTTAATTGAATGTGTGAAAGAATAGCAAAACTCAACAATTCTTTCACTAAATATGAATATTCTTGATTATATGAGTATTCTAATTTGAGTTGGATATAAGTTTTAAGCAAATGATTAATAATTTTTATAATTTTTAAAATATAATTTTTAGATTTTATCTCTTGATAAAATAAAAATTTATTATATTTTAACATTACACAAAGTCAACTAGACAATTCAAGTAGCACAACCTAAGTTGGTATTCACCTTCAAACTAAGCAACAAAGATCTAGGTTGAGTATTTTTGGCCTTACTAAATCAATGTGAGCAACCAAACTCTCTGAGATATTAGTTTTGCCTTAATTGCTAATTAAACAAATAAATATTTTGGCTTAACCCAAAATAGCATTTCTAACACAAGCACAATAAATAGTCAAAACTTCCATCACTTGTAAACACGTTTGAATCATAGACCAGAAAATATATTATTTTCTTTTAATTAAATTGTTCATAAATAAATAAAACATATTATGTTAACTAATAATTTAAACAATAAGATTTAAGATAATACTGACATTTCATCCTATGCATTATTTGTGATCAGCTAGCATTCATAAAAATTTTATATAAATCTAATATCAATTTTTTCTCAAGTAAGGTTTGTATTTATGATGTATGTATGCCAACTTTAATGGAAGTTGAGGAGTTAAATTGTTTTTCATGGTTTATGGTCTTGTACATAAAGGTTCATAAACCTATTTCTAATTTTTAAATATCTATAACCTAATTTATGGAGTTTTGTATGAAAATAATGCATTTTAAATAAAAAATATAAAATATAATGCTAGTTTGAAAAATATTTCCAACTTAGTGCGTCTGGAAATATCGTGGCAATGGCCATCATTCACAATGATGGCCATTGTCATGCTGTTAAATTTTAAAAATCAAAGGCCAATATTATGAATGTCAGCTAATGAATTTTAAAAATTTTCAAATGCCGCCATTGGGAATGACGACTATTTAATTAAATCAATGGACGTTGTTCACAATGCTAGCATTTGAATTTTAAAAATTTTTAAATGTTGGCATTAGGAATGATGACTATTTAATTAAACCAATGGTCATCATTCTCAATGTTGGCTATTGAATTTTAAAAATTTTCTTATGTGAGTAGTAAATTTGTAGTTGGGTAAGTTTTTAATTCTAAATCCAAATTGTAAAAGGTTGCAAAGATTTACTCAATTTGAGTACACCATGAGTTTGTTTTAGTTGCCTCAAAAAAATTACTGGTTTTAAGATGTAAGAATGCCGAAGTATATCAATATCAATAAAAGTTGCATGTCATGGTTATAAAAGATATTAACTTATTTGTGATTGACATATATAAAGGGCCACATACTTGTGTAAATTCATGTTTAAACCGAGACCATCATCAACTAGAATCAAAGTTGGTTGCTACTCATATAGAATCTATAATTATGGCACAATTTATATTGTCCCCTACTACTATTCAAGAAAACATGATGGAGAAATGGGGATATAAAATTTCATATAAAAAATCTTTGGATGGGAAGCATAAGGCATTTAGACACTTATTTGGTGATTTTATTTAATCATATATAGATCTCCCACATTTGTTCTTGGCCATAAAATAAGCAAATCCTGAATGTGTTATTATTTGGAAAACCATCTCTCATAGTGTGTCAAACAATGAGACATATCAGTGCGTGTTCTGGTCATTCAAGCCATCTATTGAAGGGTTCACAAATTATCATACTATACTAAGTATTAATGCTACATATTTGTATGAGAAGTATAAAGGGACTTTATTGATTGCTATGAGATATGATAGAAATAATTAGATATTCCCATTGAAATTTGCTATTATAGAAGGCAAGAATATTGATAGTTGGGGAAATTTCATGGCATGTATCAGAAATAGAGTAATTTAACGCACAAGGATTTGTGTAATATCTGACAGACAACCAGGTATTATAGTAGTTATGAGTGATCCTCATCTTCATTGAGATGCACCATATGCCTATCACAAGATCTATATGCATCATCTTGCAAGCAATTTTATGACCAACTTCAAAGATAAACTCTTAAAGAATTTGGTCTGCAAAGTAGATGTTGAGACAACAACACAGAAGATGAATAGGCATATGGCTACAATTGGGAGAATTAATTCTGAAGCACAATAATGGTTAGAGGTGATCTCTTTTCTGTTATGGGTACTTTCACATTATAGAGGTCGAAAATATGGAATAATGACAACCAATATGTCAAAGGTATTTAATAGTGAACATAAAGGGGCTCATAGCTTACCAATCACTATATTAGTTCAGTTAATATTTTCTTGCTTTAACAGTTACTTTGTTGCAAGAAGGGAACTAGGTGCTGATAGATTGGCATCATATGAGCAGTTCACACCATATGTTGATACTCGGATTCAAGGTCATGTGGTTAAGGCTGAATCAATAGAAATTGTTCTTTACGATTACATATAGGGCATATTTTCATGTAAGGTCTAAGAGACCTCAACATAAATGATAAAAAATGCACATGTGGTAAGACACTAATATATGGATTTCAATGTAGCCATATCATAGCAACATATCAGCATCAATGTGTTGATTTTCAGTTATTTCTTCAAGACTACTACACTACGTAGTCCTACTATGACACTTGGGCAATCTTGTTTTATCCCATATTCAAAGAAGATGAATATCTTTTTTATGATGGTCCAATGATTATAGCTCCTAAGTCAATGAAATGACAAAGTCAATAGCTTCCTAAATCAATCCGTTTGCATAATGAAATGGACATTAGGGAGGAGAAAACTAAGATAAAATGTCGGTTGTGCAAACAAGAGGGTCACAATTAGCGGTCTTGTAAGAATAGAAATCAAGTTTAGTTGTTTATTTGTAAATGAGGCCTTACTTTTTTGTTGTTATTCAATATAAGACTTATGTGCTAACATTAATTTCTTGTAAATGAGGCCCTGAATATTTTGTTGTATTGTATCGCACTTATTCTATTGAATGAAACATTCTTATTCAATGTGTGTATTATAAATTATCATTGTGATTAATATTGACAACTCATGTTTGATAATTATTGTGGATTTGTTATATCTTATAGATATGGCTAGGGGGTTACATGATGTGGATCTATTGGATACATCTATCTTGGTATTGAAAGATAGACACTGATCACACTTAGTAAATACAAAGTAGGTACATAATTTATTAATTAACAATTACTATTAGTAGTTTTAACATCTAATTAATACATTATCACTTTTAAATTTGGTTGTTTCATTGCTTATAGCTTCAGGAGATCCTCGCCCCTTGACAATGGATGAGAGCCTTCATGACTATGTGGTGGATGGAAATTTGGATTCAGCCATACATGATTAGGGCTGGATTTTATGGTATATATCATTTTGGCCACATTGTGATCGTTTGGCCACTTATCACCTCAATCATCGAGAGATGGTGGCCCGAGACACGCATGTTTAGTGTTCTAGTAGGGGAGATGATAATTATCTTATAGGATGTCACCATCCTCCTTGGCCTTCATATCCATGACCAAGCAATCACTAGCACATATGTGTTCGATGTGGCAGTGTTGTGCGTGGAGTTGCTCAGTGTCATCCCATCCACCGATGCTATCAGAGGAGCCACTATCTTTTTGTGGTTGTTATGTATCTAGTTATACACCCCACCACCTATTGCAAATGAGGTCACATTAGAGCATTGTGCATGTGGGTTCATCTTAGTGCTTATTGGATCCTTCTTGTTTGTGGACAAGAAGGGTGTGCATGTTCTCAAGTTCTTTCTCTCACTACTTTGAGATTTGATGGATACTGTGATATATAGTTGAGGTGGTGAGTACTAGCACATACATACCATGAGTTATGCCGAGCTAGCTTAAATCATAGCCATGTTATTAGCAATTGTATTACACTCATACATGTATGTAATAAATGAGAATGTGAGTTGTTATGTATGGATGATTTATCATATCTTTCTTAATGCATTATAAAAATTACAATATTATGACCCACTTTCTCATTATTTTGTATTCAGCTATGGTCTTGGGAGAGACTTCACATCGGGCGACCCAATTTTGGGCAACCACACGCAAATATAGCACCACCACCCACTCATGCCTTACACGATGCTGATGTCGATTTTGGGGATGGTGACCTACCTGAGGCTATTCGCAATGGATTACCAGCTCAATATCTGGCAAAGCTAGAGGTAGAGCTTGCACTTTCACTAGGGTGTAGATGAAGAGTACCTTTGACATGGGTGCATAACCCATCGGGTGTACTCCTCCTAAACTGAGATCAGCTAGATGTATAAACTCCTGATCAGGTAATGTTTATGTAAAATTATATGGTTCTATATTAATTATATTCATATTATTGTAAAATTTATTGATATTATGAGTTCACATGTAGGTGTCATGGCAACTATCTATGGGAGAGTTATTTGATTAGCTCCCATATATCTGCTTAGCTATTCATGAGATCTAGTAGATGATGTCATAGCTTATTTGTTTCAAGATTTTGAGTGACATCATCCAGATAAAGTCCTACACCATTTTGGGATGCTTCATGAGATACCACCAGCTTGCTCGTATGAGCAAAAGTTGCATGCAATGGATGCACGTGGATGATACCAGTGTGATTAGGCGATGTATCATGCAACATACATAAATTTATAAGAGACACGAGTGGCTATGATTATCACGTTACCCCCTATTGTAGATTTAATAGACTTTCATTATCTCTACATGTAGTGGTATCATCTTATTACACGATGTTTTATGACACCATTACGTCATAGGGATGATATGGGGTTCCATACTACAACTGGTAATATGGATCTTTTGGTAAATTAGAGTCATGTGTTTCTAAAATATTTTAACTAATTTTTAATAATTTGATTATTAAATTATAATTCTTTCTTTGGTTCACTCAGATTGCCGATATGGTTGACATAGCCATTCGCTCTCATGTTGATACCCTTGGTACTTTATGCGACCTACATCATATTGCCCGATCGGTGTTACACCAGATTGGTGAAGACCATCATATCACTAGGTACACTAACGAAGCTTCGACATCACATGAACCATTATTTAGACCTCCGATGACATCAACACCATCACGTATGCATCCCATTCGAGGTAGAGGGAGAGTGGGAATTGATCACAAAGGTCATGCTCTAGAAGGTGGGTTAGGTCATGGTTCAGATAGTGAGAGTGGGTTAGGTACACTTTGAGCCGACAATGCCTACTTTTTACCCCTCATCCAAGATGTTTATACCACCACACACCTGCATATCACCTTACGTACCCACTCAAATTGACGCATCACCTTCCCTACCCCCATATTGATACAATTCCTCTAAAAGTGCTTGTTCCTTCTAATTATTCAAGATATTCTCCGATCATCTTGGACACAATTCCTGCTAAAGTTGTGTACGTGTTAAATTTATCTTCTTCAAGTCTTTTAAATAAATATGCTCATCTGGTTTTTGTTGTGTCTGATATTTTGTGTGTTTTGATTGAAATAGAAAGGAGGGTACATATTTTGTTGCCAAAGTGAAATCAATTTTGAGGCACTCGGTATGATGCCTCCCAAAACTAATATCTCTGAGAGATTGTTCATAGATGGGATTAGAATGTGAGAGCACCTGTTGACTATGCACAAAAAAAGGTTGGAGGCACCTCCAACTCTTTTTGTGAGACCTGGGAGAAGATTGTCAGTTCTGCATCATAGAGATGATTTGATGTTTAGCATGCTTATGTATTTGTTGGATTATTAGAAGTCATGTGTGTGTGTGTGTTAGCTTGAGATATAGTTTTAATTTATTTTGTAATTTTTTCAGTTGGATACAATAGAATCTATGTATGCTATAATTTAATTTTTTGAACTTGAGATGTGGATAATTAGAAGACTATTGAATATTTCTATATAATGAAAATGCTGAATTGTTTGCAGCTGTAGGGTTTGGTAAAGATAAGGAGGCCAATGGTGGAATAAATGGCTGAAAAATTCGGGGGGTTAGGTGAAAATGAAAAAAATAAAAATGGAGGAAGGGAGAAGAAGATCAGACAGGGATAAACTCGTTCAAAAGCCAGTGTTCTGAATGATAGATATTAGTTTAATTAAATAGCCATCATTCGCAATGGCAGCATTTGAAAATTTTTAAATTCAATAGCTGGCATTGAGAATGACGATCATTGGTTTAATTAAATAGCAGACATTCCTAAAGTTGGCATTTAAAAATTTTTGAAATTCAAATGCTGACATTGTGAATGATAACCATTGGTTTAATTAAATAGGCATCATTCCCAATACCAGCATATGAAAATTTTTAAAAATTTATAGCCAGAATTCACAAGGCTGGCCTTTTAATTTTAAAATTCAAAGGCACGCCTATTAATATTAAATTCTAAAAATAAATTTCAAGATAATTATTTAGTGATGGATTTTTTCTGGAGCTAATTAGCCAGGAAAAATCCATCAATAAATTTGTTGATAAATTTGCCGCCAATCTTTGTATAAAAATGTTAAAGATATTTTTCCATCGAAAATTTTTATCACTATTCCATCAAAAATTCTCACAAATTATTCATTCGATATAAAATTAAACATATCTTGCTATTACCTAACTAATTCCTTTCGAAGCTTAACAAATAATTTTTTATAGTGTATGTGTCTATCTATCTATATATTTATTTATCTATGTATCTATCTGTCTGTTTGTCTATCTATATGGCTATCTATATATTTATATATCTATATATCTATCTATTTGACTATTTATCTATTTATCTATTTTTTTATCTATCTAACTTTTCTATTTATCTAACAATCATTCAATCAATCTGTCTATCTATCTATCTATCTATCTATCTATTTTTCTATATATATATATATATATATATCTATCTATCTATTTATCAATCAATATATCTATCAATCTATCTATGCATCTCTCACTATCTATCTATTTGTCTATCTATCTCTCAATCAATCTAAATATTTGTCTATCTATTAATTTATCTATCTATCTATCTTTATATCTGTCTATATATCTATCTATAAATTTGTTTATCTATCTATCTTTCTATATTTCTATCTATCTAACTATCTATCTATATATCTTTCTTTATTTCTTTCTTTCATTCTATCTGTCAATCTATCTATTTATCTATCTATCTTTATATATATCTTTCTATTAATCTAAATATCAATCAATCATTCAATCTGTCTATAAATCTATCTATCTGTCTATAAATCTATCTATAAATCTATCTATAAATCTATCTATAAATCTATCTATAAATCTATCTATATATGTTTCTATCAATATGAATATATTTTGGTCCATATATATGTCTATGTATCAGTATTTCTATCTTTCTAACTATCTATCTGACTATCTAGGTGTCTATCTATCTATCTATATGTTTATTTATATATGTATCTATGTATCTCTTTTTCTATCTATCTATTTATCTATCTATTTATCTATTTATTTATCTATCTACATATCTAACTTTCATTATATCAATCTATTTATTAATTAATCTACGTATTTGTCTATCAATGTATATATCAATCTATTGTCAATATATTTATCTATCTATTTGTCGGTATGTCTGTATGACTATCTCTCTATCTATTTATCTATTTGTCAGTTAGTCTATTTTTCTATCTATCTATGTATTTAGTTGTCTGCCTATTTATATATCTATTTGTCTGGATATCTATTAGTCTTTATAATTGTCAATCTGCCTAACTATCTATATACCTGACAATTAGCCTGCATAAATCTTTGTATGTTTATTTATCTATTTATCAATCAATCAATCAATCTATCTATCTATCTACCTACCTACTTACCTACCTATTTGTCTATCTATTTTTTGATGTATCTATCTATGTATTTGTCTATCGATCTTTCTATCTATGTGACTATATATCTATCAATCTAACTAAGTATTTATCTGTCTATCTATCTACCTATCTATCTATCTATATACCTATTGATCTATCTATCTATATATATATATGTCTTTATATCCATCCATCTATCTATTTATATGACTATCTATGTATTTATCTATCTATTGATTTCACTATCAATTTGTATATCTATCTATTTATATATCTATCATTCTGACTATCTATCTATCTATCTGATCTATCTATCTGTCTATCTATCTTTCTTTCTATCTTTCTAAAAATTTGTCTATCTATTCATCTAAATATCAATCTACTTATCTATGTATCTATTTGTATATCAATCTATCTAGCAATCTATCTATCTACCTATCTTTCAATCTATTTATCTTTTTATCTATCAATCACTCTATCAATTTTTATATCAAATTGTGTATCAATCTATCTATCAAGCTATATATAAATCTATTTATTAATCTATCTATTAATCTATTTATTAATTTGCCTATCAAACAATAAATCTATCTATCTTACTATCTGTCTATCTACATGTATTCGGTGTCTATCTATCTGTCTATATATCTATTTATCTAACTATCTATCTAATTGTCTGTCTATTTATCTATCTATTTATCTACCTATCTGTCTGTCAATCTATATATCTATATGTCTATCTATCTATATATCTATCTATGTATCTAATTATCTATCTATCTATATATCTATCTATGTATCTAATTATCTATCTATCTATCTATCTATATATCTATCTGTCTATCTATCTATCTTTTGTCTATCTATCTATCTATCTCTAAATCTTTCTGTCTATCTATTTGTTTCTCATTCATATATCTTTCTCTCGATCTATATGACTATCTATCTATCTTTCTATTTATCTATCTATCTGTCTATCTATCTATTTATCTAATTATCTACCTATCTATCTATCTATATGTCTATCTTTATATCATTCAACCTATCAATTTATTTATCAATAAATCTACCTATTTATCTATCAATCAATTTGTCTATCAAACTATTTATATATCTATCTATGTGTCTATCATTTTATTTATCTATCTGTCTATTTTTCCAGCCTATCTATCTATCTACCTATCTACTGACTATTTGTTTGTCTATCTATACATTTATTTGTATATCTATCTATCTATTTATCTATATATCTATCTGTCTATCTGTCTATCGGTCTATCTAACTATTTATCTATTTGTCTATTTATCTATGTATTTGGATGTCTAACTATTTGTCTATCTATCTATCTTTCTATCTATCTGTCTATATATCTATGTATTTATTTGTCTATATATATGCCTTTCTCTCTATATAAGTATCTATCTATCTATATGATTATCTATCTGTCTATCTATTTTTGTAATTATTTATCTATCTATCTGTCTATCTATCTATGTATCTATCTGGGTATTTATTTGTCTATCTATTTTTCTATCTATTTGTCTATCTATATATCTATCTTTCTACATATCTATTTATCTATCTATCTATATGTTTGTCTATGTATCATTCTATCTATGATCTATCTATCATTCTTTCTTTCTATCTAACTATATATTTATGTATCTATCTTTCAATTTGTCTATCTATATATATATCAATCTCTCAATCAAATTTGTATATGAAACTATGCATTAATCTGTCAATCACTCTATCTATAATTCTGACTCTTAATCTATCTATTAATTTGTCTATCAATCAATCAATCTAATTATCTATTTATGTGTCTCTCTATCAATCAATCAATCTATCTATCTGTCTATCTATGTATCAATCTATGTGTCTGTCTATATGTCTATCTATTTGTCTATCTATCTATCTATCTAATTGTAAATCAATATATCATTTTATTTATCTATCTATTTGTCTGTCTATCTATTTATCTATATATTTATTTATATATATGTATGTATGTCTATCTATTTATATATCTATCTATCTACCTATCTATTTGTCTATCTCCCTATTTATCTTTCTGTATATCAATTTGTCAATCTTTCTGTATAACTTTTTGTCTATCTGTCTGTCTATCTATCTGCCTATCTATCTATATATCTATCTATTTATCTATATGTATATCTATCCGTCTATTTATTTTTCTATCAATCAATCAATCTATCAATCTATCTTTTTTTCTATCTTTCAATCTAATTATCAATCAATCTACCTATTTGTCTATCTATTTGTTAATCTATCTATCTATCGAACTATTTATCTATCTATATATTTATCTATCTCTATGTCTATATGTCTTGTCTTTTTTTCTACCTATCTATTTGCCTTTCTATAAGTCTATCTATATGTCTATCATCTTTCTATCTATTTATTTATATATTATCTATCTATCTGTCTATCTATCTTCCTATGTATGTATCTATCTATCTATAAATCAAGCTGTCTATCTGTCTTTTTATCTATCTATCAATCTATATGACTATTTATCTATCTAACTATCTAATAATATAACTATCTATCTATCTATTTATCTATCTGTCTATATGTCTGTATATCTATCTTTCATATATCTATCCATCAATCTAACTAATAATCTATTTATCAAACTATATATCTATATATATATATATATCTATCTATATATCGATATATTTGTCTATCTATCTATCTATTTGTCAAAAAATCTATCTATCTATCTGTTTATATATTTTTATATTTATCTATCTATCTATTTGTCTATCTATTTATCTATCTATCTACGTATCTTTATATAGAAATATCTTTCTTTCTATCTGTCCTTTAATTTTTCTTAGCTATCTATATATTAATCTCTCTATCAATTTGTATATCCAACTGTGTATCAATCTATCTACAAATCTATCTATCTATCCGTCCATTAATCTTTCTATCAATCAATCGATCTATCTCTCTACCTATGTTGTTATCTATCTATCTATCAAATTATCTATATGTCTATATATGTGACTATTTATCTGTCTATCTATCTATTTCTATATATATATATATATATATATATATATATATCTATCTATCTATCCGTCAATCTATCTATCTATCTAATTGTCTATCTTTTTATCTATTAATTTGTCAATCTTTTTATCTATCTTTCTATCAATCTATCTATTTATCATTCTATTTATTTAACTATCAATCTATCTATCTTATTGTAAATGTATCCATATATCTCTTTATCTATCAATCTATCTATCTTATTGTAAATGTATCCATTTATCTTTCTATCTATCATTTTATCTATCAATCTATGTGTCTATCTATCTTTCTATGTATCTATCTATCTATTTTTTAACTATCTATCTATATATTATCTATTGATCTATCTCTAAATTTATTTGTCTATCAATATTAATCTATCTATCTATGTATGTATCTATCTATCTGCTTATTTATATATCTATTGATCATTCTATCTATCTATTTATCTATCTATTTATCTATCTATCTATCCATATATCTATCTTTATATTTGCGTATTTATCTATATATTAATCTATCTAACTTTCTATCCATCTTTCAATATATCCATCTATCAATCTGTCTAATTAACTATCTTTCCCTCTATCTATCTATATATCTATTTATTTGTCTATCTATCTATTTGTCAATCAATCAAATAATCTGTTGTCTATCTATCAATCTATCCTTTTGTCATCTTTTTTCCTATCTATCTATCTATCAATCTCTTTTTCTATCTGTCTATCTAACTACCTATCTATCTATCATTTAATTTATATATCTATCTATCTATATATTTATCTATTGATCTTTGTAATAATACATCTATCGATCTATCTATTTATATATCTATCTATCAAACAACCTATCTATCTATCTATCTATTTGGTGATCTATCTATTTTCTATTTGTCTATCTATCTATCAATCTACATGCTTATCTATTTAATTATCTATCATCCTATCTATTTATCTATCTATATGTCTAATTTCTATCTATCTAGCTATCTATCTATCTTATTATTTTTTATTTATCTATATGTCTTTCAATAATCAATCTATCTATGTATCTATCTAAATAATAATCGATCGATCAATCAATCAATCTATCTTTTAATTTCTTTATCAATCTTTCTGTCTATATAATTATATATCTATCTATCTTTCTGTCTATATATCTATATATCTAAAAAAAAAATTTCTAGCTATCTATCTGTATATCTATCTATCTATTTATGTATCTATCTATTTATGTATCTATCTATTTATTTATCTGTCTATCTATCTATCTATCTATATATCTATTTGTCTATCATTTAATTTGCAAATCTATCTAACTATGAATCTATATATCAATCTGTCTATTAATCTTTATATCAAACTATCTATAATTTTCTCAATCTATATATTAATATGTCTATCAATGTGTCAATCTAAATGTTTATAAATCAATCAATCAATCAGTTAGTCTGTCTATATTTATATCTATCTATTTCTCTATATATGTGTTTATCTAACTATCTAACTATCTATCTATCTATTTATCTACATATCTATATGTCTAACTATCTATCTTTTTATTTGTCTAACTATCTATTTAACTATCTATCTATCTACCTATCTATCTATATATCTATTTATCTTTATATATATCAATCTATCTATCATTCTATCTATCTGTCTATCTTTGTAACTATATATTTGTATATATAAGTGTTTATCTATTTTACTATTGATATGTCTATCTATCTATCTACCTTTGTCTATAACTATCTATCTATTTATCTTTTATCTACATATGTATCTATTTATCTATCTATCTATATATCTATATATCTATTTATCTATCTATTTGTCTATCTATATATCAATCAATCAATCAATATATCTATCTATCTATCTGTCTGTCTGTCTATCTGTATATTTATTGATCTGTATATCAATTTTTATAATAATGTTTATATCAATCTATCTATCAATGTGTCTATCAATATGGAAAACTATCTCTTAATCTTTATGTGTCTATATATGTATATCTATATATCAATCTACTTATATATCTATTTATTTATTTGTCGATCTATTTGTATGTCTATCTATTTGTATATCAATCAATCACTTAATCTATTTAACTATTAATATATCTACCAATTATCTATCTATCTATCTATCTTTTATCGGTCTATATGTTTGTTTGTTTTACTTGACTATCTGTCAATCTTTCTGTCTATTTATTTGTCTATCTATCTTTCTAGCTATTTATCTTATATTATTTCTTTCTCTTTTTATTTGTCTATATATCAATCTATTTATCAATCTATGAATTTGTTTACCAAACTATCTATCTATCGAACTATCTATATAATATTTATCTGTCTATATATTTGTTTATATATCTGTCTATCAATATATATATTTAACTATATATCTATATGTTTATCTATCTATTTGTCAGTTTATCTGGATATTTGAATGTCTACAAATCTGTCTATTTATATTTCTATCTATTTGTCTATCTATTTGAATATTTACTCTCTTTATCTATCTATCCATCTATATGTCTGTATGTCTATCTATTTGTCTATCTGTCTAGCTCTTATCTCTTTGTCTATCTGTCTATGTATCTATCAATCTATCTATCTATATTTTTATCTATCAATTTGTTTATTAATCTGTCTATTTATGTGTCTATCTTGCTATCTAATTATCTATTTATTTGTATAACTATCTATTTATCTATCTATCTGTGTAATATTCTATTTATCTATCTATCTGCCTATCTATCTATCTATATGTCTATCTTTCTATCTATCTCTCTATCTATCTATATATCTATTTGTATATCTATCTCTCTATCAATATCTCGAATAATCTATCTATCTGTCTATAAATCTTTCTATAGGTAATTCCATCTATCTATCTATCTGGCTAATAATCTACATATTTATCTATCTATATATCTATATAATCTGTCTATATATCTATCTATCTATCTATTTATCTATGTATCTATCTATCGATCTATATATCTATTTATCTATCTATAATTCTATCTCTATCTTTCTGTCTATGTTTCTATATATATATCTATATATCTGTATATCTATTGGTCTATCTTTCTCCCTATCTATTTATTTACATATATATCTATCTATTTATTTATTCATCTATATGTATATCTATTTGTCTATCTATTGATCTATCTATCTATCTATTGATCTATCTATCTATCTATCTTTCTATCTAATTAATTATTTGTTTATTTATTTGTCTAATGATATGTCTATCTATCTATCTATCTATTGAATGGTATATCTATTTATATATTTATCTATCTATATTTTGAATGGTTTATATATTTGTATATCTATCTATCTAGTTGTCTATTAATTTGTCTAACTATCTTTCTTTCAATCTTTCTATTAATTTGTCTATCTATCTACCCATCAATCTATCTATTATTATTTTTATAAATTTGTATATCTATGTGTCTTCTAATTTATATTTATATCTATCTATCTATATATCTATCTATATGTCTATTTATATGTTTATATATCTATCTATTTTACTATATATATATATATATATATATATATATATATATATCAATCTATCTATCTATCTTTCATTCTATATATCTAACTTTTTATATATCTGTCTATCTGTAGTTATATCTATCTATCTTTCTAACTATATATATACCTAGCTGTATAACTATTAGTCTATCTATCTGTCTATCTATTTGAATATCTATATTTTTATCTTTCTATCTTTCTATTTGTCTTTTTATCCATCTGTCATTCGATCTTTTTATCTATCTATCTATCTATCTATCTATCTATCTTTCTATTTATTTATCTATCTATCTATTTGTCTTTCAAGTTGTTGATCAATTTGTCTGTCTATCTATCTATCTATCTATCTTTCTATCAATCTAACTATATATCTATCTATCTATCTATAAGTTTATTTATCTATCTATATATCAGTCTATTGATATATCTATCTATTTATCTATCTATCTATCTAAATGTAAGTCTGTCTATCATTATATTTAATTATCTATCTATCTTTATATCTATCTATGTATCTTTCTGTTTATGTATATATCTGTTTATCTTTCTATCTAACTAACAAACTATCTATCTATCTATTTATCTATCTATATATCAATCTATCTATCCATTTGTCTATCTATTTTTTTATCTATCTATCTATCTACCTATCTATCCATCAATTGATCTATCTATCTATCTATCTATTTTTTATCTATATAGCTATCTGTCTATTAGTTTGTCTATGTATCTATTTATCTTTCTAACAATTTGTCTATCTATCAATCTAAATATCAATATATCGATATATATATGTATCTCTATCTATCTGTCTATTTATCTTTCTATGTATTTGTCTATCTCTCTATCTATCTCTGTATCTATCAATATGTCTATCTATCTATCTATATATTTTTCTATCTATGAGTGAATATATCTGTCTCTCTATTTATCTATCTGTCTGTTTGTCTGTCTATCTATTTATCAATATTTCTATCTATTTCATTATTTTTCTATCTATCTATCTACCTATCTATGTATCTATCTATTTGTCTTTCTATCTATTAGTCGATCTATCTATAGTCAATCTAACTATCTATTTATCTATCTATCTATCTATCTATTATTCAATCTATCAATATGTATTTCTATATGTCTATAAAACTATCTATCTATATATTTGTCTCCCTATATGTCTGCCTATCTATCTATCTATTTTTCTATCTATTTGACTATCTATCTAATTATAAATCGGTCAATCAATCTATCTATTATGTCATTCTATCTCTATCTATTTGTCTATATATCTATCTATATGTTTATCTATCTATATATCTATCAGGCAATTGATAAGTCTATTGAATTATCTATCTAACTATCTATCTCTCTGTCTCTTTATCTCTCTATCTAACAACATGTCTATCTATCTATCTATATATCTATCTATTTATCTATTTATTTATTTATCTATCTGTATATCTATCTTTCAATCTAATTGTATATCTATCTTTCTATCTAATTATCTATTAATCTATCTATTAATTTGTGTTTCTATCTGTCTATCTATCTATCTATCTATTTGACTATCTATCTATTTATATACATATATATCAATCTATATATCTATATGTTTATATAATTTTCTATCTATCTATCTATATGTCTATCTATCTATCAAATTGTATGACTATCTCCTTTTCTATCTTTCTATCTATATGTCTATATATATCTATATCTATTTATCTATCTATTTGTTTATATATTTATATATCTATCTATCTATCTAACTGTGTGTCTGTCTATCTATCGATCTATCTATCTAGTTGTCTATCAGTCGATCTATTAATCTTTATATCAATCTATCTAATAATCAATATTTAAATCTACCTATCTATTTGTTTAAATATTTTTTTATCAATCTATCTATTTATTTGTTTAAATATATGCCTATAAATGTGTCTATATATCTCTTTATCTATCTGTCTATCTATTTGACTGTCTATCTATTTGACTATCTATCTATCTATTTATCTATTTATATATTTATCTATCTATTTGTCAATCTATCTATTTATGAATCTTTCTATCTATTTATAAATATGTCTATCTATTTATTAATGTAACTATATAATCTATCTATCTAATAATCTTTATATCTATTTATCTATCAGTATATCTTTATTTCTATCCATCAATCAATCTATCTATCTACTGTCTATTTTTATATCTATTTGTATATATATCTATCTATGTATCTATAAATATGTCTATTTATCTATCTGTCTATATATCTATCAATCTATATCTGTCTATGTATAAGTCTATCTATATGTCGATCTATTTTGCTAAATATATGTCTATCTTTCTGTATTCCTATATGTCAATTTATTTGATTATCTATTTGTATATCTATCTGTCTATTTGACTATATAATATTATATTTATCTATCTATTTATCCAACTATCTTTATCTTTCTATCAATATTTTTATCAAACTATCTATCTATCTTTTAATCTATCTATCTTTTAATCAATAAATCTATCTATCTATCGATCTATTTAATAATATATCAATTAATCAATCAATCTCTTTATCTATCTATCTATCTATGTTTCTATCCAACTATTTGTATATCTATTTGTATAACTATCTATCAAATTCTATGTATATTTATCTATCTATCTATTTGTCTATCTTTCTGTCTATCAATCTATTTATCTATATGTCAATCAATCAATCTAACTATTTGTAAAATCTATATGACTATCTATTTATATGTCTATCTATAAATATATGATTTAATCTATCTGTCTATCTTATATGTCTATATGTGTATCTATCATTCTATCTATTTGTCTATTATCTCTCCTTCTATCTATCTATTTATCTATCCATCTATCTATCGAATTATCTATTTATCTATCTTTAATTTATCTTTCTATCTATAATTCTATTTTTATGCATATCTATCTATCTATCTATCTTTGTATCTTTTTATCTATCTATCTATCTATCTATATTTTTATCTATCTATCTATCTATCTATTTATCAATCTATCTATGAATCTATGTATCATTTTTTCTATCCAACTATTTATATATATATATATATATATCTATCTATCTATCTATTTATATATTTGTATATTTATTTGTATATATCTCTATTTCTATGTCTATATAGTTATCAATCTATTTATCTATAAATCAATCATTCTATCTATCTTTCTATCTATATATCTATCTATCTAACTATCTATCTATCAGCCTATCTACCTACCTATCTATCTATCTATCATGTCTATCTATCTGTCTTTCTCTCTATTTATGTATCTAACTATCTATCTTTTTATCTATTTGTCTATCATTATGTTTATCTATTTGTCTATCAATCTATCTATTAATCTATCTATCAATTTTTCCATCACTCTTTCTATCAATTTATCTTTCAATCTAACTATGTATCTTTCTTTAAATCTTTCAAACTTTTTCTCTATCTATTTGTCTATGTATTTGACTATCTATCTATCTGTATATCTATCTGTCTATCTATCTGTCTGTCTATCTATCTATATTTTTATCTATTTTTTTATCCATCTATATATATATCTTTCTCTATCAGCCTGTCTATTTCTTTATCTAATTATCTGTCTATCTAACTATTTATTTTCTTTCTATTTATATATCTATCTCTCTATATATCTATCTTTCTATCTATCTATTTTTTTGCCTATCTATTTGTCTATCTATGTACCTATCTATATGTCTTTCTATCTATTTTTATCTATTGATCCCTCTATGTATTTATCTCACTTTCTATTTGTCTATCAATTAGTCTTACAATCTTTCTTTCAATCTATTTATTAATCTATCTATCCAACTATCTATCTATATGTCAACCTTTCTATCTATCTTTATATCTAACTATCTATTTGTCTATCGGTCTATCTATTTATTTTTCCATCTATCTATCTATATTTTTATTTAATAATCTATCTATCTATCTATATGTCTATCTATACATCTATCTATCTCTGACTATCAATCTATCTATTAATTTGTTTATCCAACTTTCAATCTATTTGTATAACCATCTATCTATCTGTCTATCTATCTGGATGTCTGTCTAGCTGTCTATCTTTTTGTCAAACTTATTATCTATCTATCTATTTATCAACTTGTTATCTATCGATCTATCTATCTATATATTTGTATATCTATCTATCTATCTAGTTATCTATTTGTCTATATATATTTTTCTATCTATCTGTTTTTCTATCTATTTTTCTATCTATTTTTATATCTATCTTTCTATCTATCTATGTATCTATCTATCCTTCTATCTATTTATTAATCTGTCTTTCTATCTATCTAACTTTCTGTATATCCATATTTTTATCAATTTGTATTTCAATATACATTTTAGTCAATCTTTCAATCTATCTTTCTATTTGTCTATTTATGTGTATATCTATTTGTCTATCTATCTATTTATTTATTTATCTATCTTTCTACCTTATATCTATTTATCTCTCTCTCTCTATATATTTGTTTATCAATATATATATATATATATATATCTGTCTATCTATCTTTCTATTTATCAATCAATTTATTTGTCTATGAATCTATCTATTTATCTATCAATCTTTCTATCAATTAGTCTATTGATCTATCTATCTATGTATATATATCTCTATCTATCTATCTATCAGTCAAATATATATATATATATATATATATCTATCTATCTATCAAACTATCTTTCTGCCATTCTATTTGTTTATCTATTTGTATTCTTGTCTGTTATCTATTTATATATTTAACTATCTATCTATCTATATATATCAGTCTATCTATCAGACTATATATATGTCAATCTAATTTTCTATCAATCCATCTATCTATTTATCTTTCAATCTATCAATCAATCTATCTATCTATGTATCTATCAATCAATCTATCTATCTATATATGTATATGTATATCTATTCATTTATCTATCAGTCTAATAATCTCATTATCTATCTATTTGTTTATCTATTTGTCTACCTATCTTTCTATTAATCTTTCTATCTATTTGTCTACTTATCTATCTATTTATCTATTTGTCTATATATCTATATATCTATTTGCCTATCTTTCTGTATTACTATTTTTTATCTATCTGTCTATTTTCTTTCTATTTATCTATCTATCTATCTATATAATAATATATCTTTTAATCTATTTATCTATTTATTTGTCTATATATCTATCTAGATGTCTATCTATTTGTCTATCTATCTATCTATTAATCTATCTAATAATCTAAATATTTGTCTATCTATGAATCATTCTATCAATCTTTCTATAATTCTATATTTCAATCTTTTTATCAATCTATATATCCATCTGTCTATCTATCTTTCTATCTATCTATTATCTATTTTTATATCTTTATATCTTTCTATCTATTTTTCTATCCATCTATCTATTTATTTGTCTATCTATCTGTTTATCTATTTGTCTATATATCTATATAGCAATCTGTCTATCTATTTTTCTATTTATATATATCTATCTCCATATCTATCTATCTATCTATCTTTATGTCAATCTATCTATCTATCTATATGTCTAATAATATGTCTATTAAACTATCTATCCAATTGTCTATCTATCTATCTGTAAATCAATCTGTCTATATGTCTGTCTATCTATCTATCTTTTTTCTTTCTATTTGTCTATCTATTTATCTATCTATATGTATGTTTGTCTAGCTATCTATCTATATATACAACTATCTATTTATCAATTGATCTATCTATATATTTGTCTATCAATATATCTTTCAATATGTCTATCAATCTATCTATAAATTATTTATCAACATGACTATCACTCTATCTATCAGTCTGTCTTTCAATTTGTGTATAATATGTCTATTACTCTATCTATCAATCTATTTATAAATCTATATATCAATCTATCTATCAATCAGTCTATCTATATTTCTATCTATCTGACTTTTTGTTTATCTATCTGTCTAGCTGTCTATTAGTCAGTCATTCTGTCTATCTATATGATTTTCTATTCATCTATCTTTCTTTCAATCTGCCAAACTGTCAGTATACGTGACTATCTATCCACCTAACTATCAGTCTTGTTGATTTTTTGTCTACCTGATTGACTCTCTGTATATCTGTCTGGATGAGCAACTCTCTATCTATCTATTTGTTTATTTGTCTATCTTTCTATCTATCTATCTATTTTTCTTTTTTTCTATCTATCTGTTAGTATATCTATTAGTCGGTCTATCTGATAGTTTATTAATGTGTTAGTCTAACAGTCTGTTAGTATGTCTATATGTTAGTATGTCAGTTTGAAAATCATTTAGTTTATCTATATGTTTATCTGTCTATGTGTCTATGTGTCTATCTGTGTATTTATCTATCTCTCTATTTCTCAATATCTATATATCTCTATCTATCTATCTCTCTCTTTCTATTTTTCTATCTCTTTATCTCTTTCTATCTTTTTATCTGTCTATATGTCTATTTGTCCATCTATATATTTGTCTACCTATCTATCTATATATTTTTTACAATCTATCTATTAATCTATTTATTTTTTTTCTATTTGTATATATGTTTATTTATCTATGTATATATCTATGTGTTTAATTAGCTATCTGTCTTTCTAATATTTGACTATCTTTATATCTATCTATCTATCATTTGTTTATCTGTCATTTTGTCTATATGTCTGTCTATTTATATGTCTATCTATATATCTTTCTATCTATTTATCTATCTACCTATATATATATATCTATCTATGTATCTGTCTATGTGTATATATGTCTATTTGTCTATCTATCTATCTATCTATCGATCTATCTATCTCCCTATCTGTCAATCTGTCTATCTATCTATATGTTTATTTATTTATGTATCTATCTATGTATTTGTCTATTTATATATCTATCTATCTATCTATCTTTCTATGTATCTTCTTACCTATCTATATATCTATCTATCTTTTTGTCTATCTATGTATTTGTCAATCTATCAATTCATAAATCTATGTATTTGTATATCTTTCTATTTGTCTATCTGTCTAACTATCAAACATTATAACTACATTTATGTCTAACTATCTATCTGTGTTTCTATCCATTAATCTATTAGTCATTAGTCTATCTATCTATTTATATATATATCTATCTGTCAATATTTCTATCTCTTTATCTATCTATATACCTATCTATTTATATCTATATCTGTATATCTATATTTTTTTCTATCTATCTATCTGTCTATCTGCTTATCTGCCTAAATATGTATGTATCTATCTTTCTATATTTTTATTTGTCTATCTATCAATTTGTCTATCTATATATTCTGTGTATTTATTAATCTATTTATCTGTATATTTATCTATCTGCCTATTTATCTATCTATCTTTTTGTCAATCTTTCTAACTAACTATCTATCTTTATATATATATATATATATATATATATCTAGTTATTCATCTATATTTTTATATGTTAATCTCTCTCTCTTTATCTCTCTATCTATCTATTTGGAAATCTTCTATTTGTCTATCTCTTTATCATTTTATCTATCTATCTAAATGTCTATCTATCTATATATTTGTCTATCTATCTATATATCTATCTATCTATCTAACAGCCTATTTGTGTTTCTATCTATTTGTGTTATATGTCTATATGTCTATCTATCTGCCTATTAGTATGTTAGTATGTCAGTCTGTTAGTCTATTAGTTTGCATGTCTATTAGTTTATTAGTTTTCCAGTCTATTAGTCTGTCTATCTATCTATCTTCCATTCTGTCTGTCTTTTTGTCTATCTATTTTTGTATGTGTCTCTCTATCTTTCCCTCTATCTTTCTATCCCTTTCTCTCTCTATCTATATCTTTTTATCTATCTTTCTATATCTATTTTGCCATATCTCTTTATCTTTCTACCTACTTACCTACCTACCTAGATATCTACCTATCTAGCTATCTATCTATCTATCAATTTGTCAACCTATCTATCAGTATACCTACTATCTATCTATCTATCTATTTGCTTATCTCTCTATCTATCTTTTTATCTCTATGTCTCTCTGTATATATTTATGTATATCTATCTATCTATTTAATTATTTGTCTATTTGTCATCATATATGTCTATCTATCTGTATGTCTGTCTATCTATCTATTTATAAATCTATCTATCTATTTATCCACCTATCTATCTAATTATCTATCTATCTAATTGTCTATTTATTTGTCTATCAATTTGTCTAGAATGTATTTTCTATTTGTCTATCAATTTATCTTAAATCAATATATATATATATATATATATATATATATATATATATATATATATATATCTCTATCTATCTATCAGTGTATCTATTTTTCTATATGCCTATTTATTTGTGAATCTATCTTTTTATGTTTCTGTCTACCTATCTGTCAGTTAGTAGGAGACTCAGTCTGTCTATCAGTTAGTCTTTGTCTATCCATTTGTTTGTTTATCTTTCTATCTATCTTTCTACTTGACTATATGTATGCTTGAATGTCTATCTTTCTAACTATTTGTCTGCCTGACTATTTTTCTACCTGACTATTTATCTGCTTGTGTGTTGATCTATCTATTTGTATATCTGTTAGTCAATCTTTTTGTGTGTCAGTTTGATTATCTTTCTATCTATCTTTCTATCTATCTTTTTGTCTGTATATTAATCTGTCTATTAGTCTATATGTCTATTTTTCAGTCTATTAGTCTGTTTGTTAGCTAGTCTATTAGTCATTTAGTCTTTTAGTCTATTAATTTGTCAGTCTACTAGTCAGTCAATCAATTAGTCAGTCTATCAATCAATTAGTCAGTCTATTAGTCAATTAAAGTCAGTCATTTAGTATATCTATTTATCTAGTCGACGTGTCTATCTATCTATTCATCTATATGTCTATCTTTTTATCTCTACATTTCTCTATATGTATATCTCTCTATCTCTCTATCATTCCATCTCTATATCTCTTTATCTAACTATCTATCTATCTTTCTATATCTCTATATCTCTTTATCTCACTATCTATTTATATCTCTATCTATCTATTTATCAATCTCTCTATCTCTTTATATCTATTTCTCTTTATCTATATATTTCTCTTTTCTTTTGCCTCTATCTATTTATCACTTTATCTCTCTATCTCCCTTTCTATCTCTCTCTCTCTCTCTCTATCTCTTTATCTCTCCATCTCCTTGTCTATTTCTCAATCTCTCAATCTCTCTATTCCTTTATATCTCTATCTCATTTTCTCTCAATCTTATAACCTCACTATCTCTCAATCTTCATACCTGCCTACCTACGTACCTATCTACATACCTACCTAGCTATCTATCTATCTCTCTATCTACCTACATACCTATATATCTATCTATCTTTCTTCTGTCTTTCTATTTTCACTCTCCCCATCTCTCTATCTATCCTCTATCTCTGTGTCTGTTTCTATCTATCTTTCTATCTCTATATCTTTCAATCTATCTATCTAACTAACTATCTATCTGTCTATCTGACTATCTATCTATTTATCTATATGTCTATCTATCTATCTGTCTATCTGTCTATTTGTTTATCTGTCAATCTATCTATTTGTTTATCTATCAATCTATATGTCTGTCTATATAAATTTGTATCTATCTATTTGTCTATCTGAGTATCTATCTATTTGTCTATCTGAGTATCTATCTATTTGTCTATCTATCTATCTATCAGTCTATTTATCTATCTTACTATCTGTCTATTGCCTATCAATCTATCTATTTATCTTATTATCTCTTTATATTTTCTTGACTATCTTATCATTTAGTTTTTTGTTTGTCTATCTGTCTTTTTGCCTGACAATCTATATGCTCGACTACTTGTGGTCCTGACTATTTGTCTACTTGACTTTTTCTATACCTGACTATCTATCTGTCTATCTGCCTATCTATCTATTTGTTTGCCAATTTGTTTGTCAACATTTCTGTCTATTATTCTATTTGTCTGTCTGTTTATTAGTCTGTCTATTAGTCTATCTATTTGTATTCAGTATGTCAGCCTATTAGTTTGTCAGCCTATCAATCTATCAGACTACAAATCTATTAGTATGTCAGTCTATAATGTAATCAGTCAGTGAATTAGTTATTCAGACTATCTATTTGTCGATCTATCTATTTGTCTATATGTCTATTCATCTATCTGTGTATCTTTCTATCTGTGTATCTCTCTTTCTCTCTATCTCTTATCTCTCTATCTACATGTATGTTTATCTCACTATCTCTCTATCTCTATATCTCTATATCTCTCTATCTCTTTCTCTATCTATATCTCTATCTCTATATCTTTGTAACTCCATATCTCTTTATCTTTCAATTACTCTATCTCTTTCTATCCTTATCTATCTATTTCTTTGTCTTTCTATCTCTTTCTATCTCTCTATCTAATTTTCTATCCATCTTTCTATCTATGTTCTATATCTCTATCTCTCTATCTTTTTCTATACCTCTCAATCTCTAAATCTCTAAATCTCAATTTATCTTTCTCTCTATATCTCTATCTCTCTATCTCTTTATCTTTCTATATCTGATTCTAATTACCTAATTAACTTCGAACCTAGCTTGTTATCTATCGATCTATCTATCTATCAACCTGCATATCTATCTATTTATATCTCTGTCTCTCTATCTATCTATATTTCTCACTATCTGTCGCTCTATCTGTTTTTCTGTCTATCTATCTATATTTATGTTTATTTGATTATCTAACTATCTAACAATCTTTCTATATGACTATCTATCTATCTATATATATGTCTATATATCTATTAGTTTATATATCTATCTATCTATATGTATGTCTGTCTATCTCTATATCTCTATCTCTATATCTTTGTAACTCCATATCTCTTTATCTTTCAATTACTCTATCTCTTTCTATCCTTATCTATCTATTTCTTTGTCTTTCTATCTCTTTCTATCTCTCTATCTAATTTTCTATCCATCTTTCTATCTATGTTCTATATCTCTATCTCTCTATCTTTTTCTATACCTCTCAATCTCTAAATCTCTAAATCTCAATTTATCTTTCTCTCTATATCTCTATCTCTCTATCTCTTTATCTTTCTATCTCTGATTCTAATTACCTAATTAACTACGAACCTAGCTTGTTATCTATCGATCTATCTATCTATCAACCTGCATATCTATCTATTTATATCTCTGTCTCTCTATCTATCTATATTTCTCACTATCTGTCGCTCTATCTGTTTTTCTGTCTCTCTATCTATATTTATGTTTATTTGATTATCTAACTATCTAACAATCTTTCTATATGACTATCTATCTATCTATATATATGTCTATATATCTATTAGTTTATATATCTATCTATTGACTATCTAACAATCTTTCTATATGACTATCTATCTCTCTATATATATATGTCTATATATCTATTAGTTTATATATCTATCTATATATCTATCTATCTATATGTATGTCTGTCTATCTATCTATCTATCTATTTATTTGTCTATCTTACTATATACCTATGTGTCAATCAATCAATCAATCAATCAATCTATCTAGTTATATATCTTTCTCTCTATATCTTGTTGACTATTCTTGTATTTGTCTATCTATCAATATGTTTATCTATAAATCTATTTATTTATCTATCTATCTATCTATCTGTCTATCTGTATGTCTAATTATCTATCTGTCTATCTATCTATTTGTCTATTTGTCTATCTATCTAATTGTATTTCTATATTTCTATCTATTTATCAATCTGTCTATTTGTCTATCTTTCAATATGACTATATATCTTTTTGCCTATCTATATGTCTATCTATCTATCTATAAATCTATTTATCTATCTATATGACTATTTGTCTATGTGTCTATGTGTCTGTCAATCAATCTATCTATTTATCTATCAATCTCTATTTTTTTTGTATATATCTATCAATCTATCGGTTAATTAATCTATCTATCTATTGGTCTATTTTTTAATTTTATCTATTTATTTATCTTTGTTTCTGTCTATCTGTATAAATGTCATTTTTATATCAATTTAGCTATCTATATGAAAATCTATATATTTATCTATATGTCTATCTATATAATAATCTTTCTTTCTATATATCTATTTGTATATCTAACAATTTGTATATTTGTCTATTAGTCTATCTATATATCTCTATTTTATTGTTTATCTATCTATCTTTCTATTTTTCTATGTATATAGTTGTATATATGTTTATCTACATGTCTATCTAACTATTTATCTATCTATGTGTCTTTCCAGCTATTTGTCTCTCTACTATTTGATTATCTATCAATTTATTTATCTATCAATTGTTTATCTACCTTTTTGTCCCTCTATTTTTCTATTTATCTATCTATCTATTTATCTATCTGTCTATATAAATATATATATATATATATATATATATCTATCTAATTATTCATCTAACTAAGTATTTGTGTATCTATTTATCTTTTTATTTGTTTATCTATTTATTTTTGTGTCTATCTTCATATCTATCTATCTATGTATCTATCAATCTATCAATCTATAAATATATGTCTTTATATATCTATCTATCTATCCATCTAACTATATAACTCTATCTGTCTATTTATTTGTCAATCTGCTTATTTTCCTAAATACCTATTTGTCTATCATTCTATATTTTTATCTACATGTCTATCTATATGTAAATCTATATAACTATCTATATGTATGTTTCTATATATATATATATATATCTATCTATCTATCTATTTGTCTATCTCTTTATCTTTTAATCTATCTATTTGTCTATCTATCTATCTTTCTATCAATTTATCTATCTATTTGTCTATATATATATATATATATATATATATATATATCTCTATTTGTCTATCTATCTATCTATCTATTTGTCTATTTGTGTTTCTACCTATCTATCTCTCTGTCTATTTATCTATCTAATAGTCTATCAGTTTGTTAGTTTCTCAGTCTATCAGTCAATCTATATATATGTATTTCTATCTTTCTGTTTGTTTATCTATCAATCTATCTGTCTATCTGTCTATCTCTCTATCTCTATCTTTCTAACACTCTATCTCTATATAACTTTCTCTATTTATTTATCTATCTCTTTATCTCTCTATTTCTATATTTCTCTATCTCTCTATGTTTCTTTTTCTCTAATTCTCTATCTATTTATCATTATATCTTTATCTCTATATCTCTCTATTCCTCTATCTCTATATATCTCTATTTCCCTTTCTTTTTTCTACTTCTCTTTCCATCTACCTCTCTATCTCTTTTTCTCTCTACTTGCTTACCTACTTGCCTACATACATACCTACCTAGCTATCTGTATATTTATTTATTTGTAAACCTATCTATTTGTCAATTTGTCTATCTCTCTATTTGTTGATGTGTCTATAAGTCTCTTTTTCTCTGTCTATCTGTCTGTCTCTTATATGTATTTTTGTCTATCTCTTTATCTCTACATCTACAAATCTCTTTATATATCTATCTGACTATCTATTTATCAATCTATATGTCTATCTGTCTATCTATCAAATATATGTCTATCTATCTATCTGTTTATCTGTCTATCTATCTATCTATATGTCTATCTATCTATATGTCTATCTATCTATATGTCTATATGTCTATCTATTTATCTATCTATCTTTCGTTCTATTTTTCTTTCTATCTATCTATATATCTATCTATCAATCTCTCTATCTATCTATATATCTGTCTATCTAAATGTCTATATGTCTATCTATTAATATGTCTATCTATATATCTATCTATCTGTGTATCTTTCTATCTATTTATGTATCTATCTATCTATCCAGCTGTCTTTCTGTCTATCTATTTATATGTCCACCTGTCTAACTTTCTATATGTATAATTGCTTAACTATCTATTTATCTACTTGTCTAACTGTATATCTATCTAATTTTTTATCTATCTATAAATCTATATTTTATCTATTTATCTATGTCTAAGTGTCTAGCAATCAAACTATCTATTTGTATATTAGTCTAACTCTATATTTGTCTATATATCTATCTGCCTATATGTCTACCTATCTATCTGTCTATTTATATATTTATTTATTTGTCAATCTTACTATCTATCTACATGTCTATCTATCTATATGTCTATTTGTATTTTCGTCTCTCTTTCTATATGTCTATATATATATATATATGTCTATATGTCTATCTATCTATATATCTATCTATATAAATGAGTATCTTTCTATCTTTATATCTATCTATATGTATATATATCTATTAGTCTATTTGACTAGATGTATATTATTTTCTATCTATCTATTTATCTTTCTTTCTATTTTTCTATCTATCTTTTTGTATATATGTTTATCTACTTATCTATCGAACTATCTAACATGTATCTATCTGACTCTCTATCTATCTATCTAATTTTCTTTCTATCTATTTGTCTATCTATCTATTTGTCTATCTGTCAATCTGTTTATATGTGTATCTATTTATCTATCTTTTTGTTTGTCTATCTATATATCAGTCAATCAGTTTTTCAGTCTATTAGTTTATCGGTATGTTATTCTATTAGTCTGTTGGTCTATCTACCTACCTATTTGTCGTTTTATCTATTAATTTGTCTGTCTATTTATCTATTAGTATATCTATCTTTATCTCTATCCCTTATATCTTTATCTATCTAACAATATATCTCTATATTTCTATATTTCTTTATCTCTCTGTATCTTTTTCTCACTATCTCTCTACCTCTCTACCTATATACCTATCTATATTTTTATATCTCTATCTTTCTAACTAATTACATACATATCGAGCTACCTACATACTTATCTATCGGTTAATCTATATATTTGTGTACTTGTATATCTATTTAACTATCTATCTATGTATCTCTATCTATCTATTATTCTCTCTATCCCTCTTTGTGTCTCTCTATCTATCTCTCTGCCTCTTCGTGAGTATTTTTGTTAATCTCTCTCTCTCTCTCTCTCTCTATCTCTCTATCAATCTATCTAACTATCTGTCTATCTATTTATTTGTGAATCTATCTTTCTTATATTTCTATCTATCTGTCTATCTATATATCTATTGGTCTGTCTATCTATCCATCTGTCTATCTGTCTATCTGTATATCTATCTATATGTCTTTCTTTTTATCTATCTATCTCTCTATCTATCTATATATCTAACTATTTATTTATCTCTCTATCTATCTTTTAGATATCGGTCTATTTATCTATATGTCTATCTATCTATATATCTATATATATTTCAATCTATCTATCTATCTATTTGTCTATCTGTCAATCTGTCTATATGTCTATCTATCTATCTATCTATCTATCTAACTATTTATATGTTTATATGGCTTTCTGTCTATATATTTATCTGTTTATTTGTCTAATTGTCTATCTATTTGTCTATCGATCCATAAATCTATCTGACTGTCTGTCGAATATCCATATATCTATTTTTCTATTAATCTATCTATTTATCTGTCTATCAGTCGAACTCTATATATATATATATATATATATATCTATCTATATCTATATATATCTGACAATCTATGAATCTATCTATTGATTTATTTATTGATTTGTCTATCCATCTATCTATCTAACGTTCTGTCTATATGTCTATTTGTATATCTCTCAATCTATCTAAATGTCTATCTATATATCTATTAATCTATCTATATGTCTTTCTATATATGCGTCTATCTATCTCTCTGTCAATATGTCTATATGACTATTAGTCTTTCTATCTATAAATTTTTGTGTATCTATCTATCTACCTACTTACATATTTATTTATCTCTCTATCTATGTGTCTATCTGGCTATCTGTCTCTATATTATTTTAGTATCTATCTATCTGTCTGTCTATTGTCTATATATTATTTGAGTATCAATCTATCTATCTGTATAATTTTTAATCTATTTATATGTTTATCTGTCTATCTAACTAACTAACTATATGTCTATCTGTCTATGTGTCTATCTATTTATCCATCTATATGTGTATTTGGCTATTTGTTTATCTTTCTATTATTTGTTTTTTTCTCTCTCCATCTGTCTTTCTGTTTATATTCCTATGTGTCTATATTTCTAACTATCTATCTGTCTATCTATGTATCTATCAATCTATTAAACAATAAATCTATGGATCAGTATATATATATATATATATCTATCTATCTAACTATCTAACTATATATCTACATATCTATTAACCATCTTTCTGTGTTTCTGTCCATTAGTCTATCTTTCTCTCTATCTTTATATCTATCTGTCTATCAATCTATCTATACTTATGTCTATTTTCTATTTATCTATATGTCTATTTGTCTATCTATCTATATGTATTTCTGTATATCTATTTATCTAGTAATCAATCTATCATTCGATCTCCCTACGTATTTATCTGTCTATCTTTCATTCTGGATATTAATCTATCGGTGTATATTTCTATCATTATATAAGTCTATATGTCTATTTATATATTTGTCTATTTGTCTATCTATATATCTATTTTATCTATCTATCTTTCTTCTTTCTATATGTTTATCTATCTATTAATCTATCTATATATCAATCAATCTATCTATCTATCTATATATCAATCAATATTTCTATCTATCTATCTATATGTATATCTATCTATATGTATATATGTATATATGTATATATGTATATATATATACACATATGTTTATATGTCAATATGTTTCCCTGTCTAAATGTATATGCTTCTATTTGTCATTCTATCAATCTATCAATTTGTCTAACTATCTAACTTTGTAATTATCTATCTATCTATCTAACTATCTAATTATATTTCTTTAGTCTTGGTATCTAATAGTATACTAGTCTATCTATCTATCTATATTTCTTTCTTTCTATCTATTTATTTATCTATCTATTTATCTATTTGTTTATCTATTTTTTATATATCTATAAATATGTCTATTTGTCTATATATCGACCTATGTGTCTATCTATCTATTTATATTTCTTTCAATCTATCTTTTTATCTATCTATCTATCTGTCTATTTCTCTATCTGCCCATCTGATTATTTGTCTATTTGTCTTTCTATCTATTAGTTTATCTGTCTATCTCTGTATTTGTGTATATTTATATCTTATTATCTGTTTATATTACTCTCTATATATCTATGTATATATATATATATATGTATATTTATCTATCCGCCTATTTGTCTATTAGTCTATTTTTTATCTATCTATTTATATATCTATCTATTTGTCTCTCTATCTATCTATATATCTATTTATCTATTTATCTATCTTTATGATTATGTGTCTATCAAGCAATTTGTCTATCTGAATTTTTATTTGTCTAACTATCTATTTATCTATCTATCTATCTGATGTAAATATGTCTATCGATCTATCTAATAATTTGTTTATTTGTCTACTTGTCTATCTATCTATCTATGTATCAATCTATTTTTCTATTTGCTTCTCTTTCCATATATTTATCTATCTATCTATCTATCATTGTGTTAATTTATCTATTTGTCTATATGTCTATTTATCTATCTGTAATTTAATTTATCCATCAATCTATCTAACTATCTAATAGAATCTAACTATTTATCTTCTATTTGTATATCTGTCTAACTATCTAACTATCTTTCTATCTATCAATTTATCAGTCTATATCTATTTATGTATCAATCAATCTATTTATCTATTTATTACTCTATCTATCTATTTATTATCTATTTATTTGTTTATCTATCTTTCTATCTATCTAACTATATAACTATCAAACTATTTTAAATCTCTCTATCTAACTATATGTCAATCTACTTATATCCCTATCTATCTATTTATCTAAATGTCCATATATCTATCTTTCATTATATCTATCTATCTATTTCTCTATCAATCTATTTTAATATCTATCTATTTGTTTATTTGTCTATCTATCTATCAATCCCTCTCACTATATATCTATCTATCTTTAAATGTCTAACAATCCAATATAAATATTTATTTATCTATTTATAAATCTATGTCTATGAGTCTATGTCTATCTATCTATTTGTCTCTCTTTCTCTCTCTTTATATATCTAACTATCATACTATCATTTGTCTATATGTCTAATAGTCTCTTTATATATCTATCTATCTGTCTATCTATCTATCTATCTATCTGTCTGTCTGTCTATCTATATAGCTATCTATATATCAATCTAAATGTCTATATATCTATCTAACTTTCTATCTATCTATCTATATATGTGTCTATCCTTCTATCAATCAATTTTTTTTTCTATCTATTTGTCTATCTATTTATCAATCTATCGGTCTTTCAATATATATCTATATCTATAAATGTCTATCTATCAATATTTATATCTATCTTCCTGTCTCTCTTTAACTATCTCTCTAACTATCTATTTATTTGTATATCTTTCTATCTGTCTATTAGACTTTAGTCAACCAATCTATCAGTTTATCTATCGAATAATTTATCTATCAATCTATCTATATGTCTATCTATCTATCTATCTATCTATCTATCTTTCTATATATCTATCGATCTATCAATATGTTTGTCTCTCTATTTGTCTATGTGTTTATTTATCTATATTTATATCTATTTTATGTATAAATATCTATGTCTATCTATCTATTAAACAATCTAAATATCTATTTTCAATTTGTCTATCTCTTTAAATATCTAACTATATTTCTATATATAAGTCTATTAGTCAATCTTTCTTTCTATCTATGTATATGTCTATCTATCTATTTTTCAATCTATCTTTTTATCTATCTATCTATATGTCTTTATGTCTATCTATTTATCTATCTATCTGCATATCTATCTATCTATCTATCTGGCTATCATTCTAAGTGTTAATATATCAATCTATCTATCTATTTGTTTATGAGCCTATCAGTCTATATCTCTATATGTCTGTCAAACTATCTATATATTTATCTATTTGTCTAACTATCTAATCATTCTCTCTATCTATCTATCAATCTATCAATGTGTCTATCTGTCTATCTATCTATCTATCTCACTATATAACTATCTAACTATCTATTTGTTTATATGTGTAACTAACTATCTTTCTGTCTATTAGTCTATTAGTCTATTTATCTATATGTCTATCTATCAGTTTATCTATATATTTCTATCTCTCTATCTGTCTATATTCTATCTATCTATTTATTAATTAATTTGTTTATTTGCCTATATGTCTATCTTTTTAATTGTCTATATATCTTTCTATTTAAGTATCTATCTATCAATCTTTTTTCAATCTATCTATCTACCTATTTGTCCATCGGACTATTTATCTATTTGTTAATCTGTATATGTATCTTTCTATATGTCTATATGTCTAGACTAAATGTCTATTTATCTATTTATCTATTTTTTTAATGTCTATCTTTCTATTTGTGTAACTATCTTAAAATTTATAATTCTATTTGTATATCTGTCTATCTATCTTTCTATCTATCTATCTATCTATATATATATATATCTATCTATTTGCCTATGTGCTTATCTATCTATCTGTCTGTTTGTCTATCTGTCTATATGTCTATGTATTTATATGTCTATCTGTCTGTCTATCTATATGTCTATCTATTTATATGTCTATTTGTCTATCTATCTATCTTTCTATCTATTCATCTATCTATCTATCTAACATTCTATCTATCAATCAATCAAACTGTCTATATGTTTATTAATCTATTTCTTTATTTTTATCTTTCTAGCTGTCTAAAATGTCTATATGTCTATATATCTATTTATCTAACTATCAACTATATATTTTTATTTATATATCTATCTATCTAACTAACTTACTACATTTATGTCAATTAGTCTATTAGTCAATCAATCTATCTATATATTTATCTATTTATTTATCTATCTATGAATCCATGTAATGATCTATTTGTTTATATGTTTATCTATCTATCTTTTTATCTATCTTTGTATCTATCTATCTATCAATTTATCTAACTATCTATCTATCAATTTTTCAATTTTTCTATAGCTTTATTTATCTATTTATCTGTCTGTCTGTCTATCTTTCTATTTACCTATCACTATCTCTATCTCTCTATCTATCTATTTGTTTTTCAGTCTAACTATCTAACTTTATAACTATCTATATGTCTAACTATTTAACTAGCTTTCTATCTATTAGTCTTTTAATCTATTTATCTATATGTCTATTTTTCTATCTATCGAATTATCTAACTTTCTAACTATCTATATGTCTATATATCTAACTATCTAACTATCTAACTAGCATTCTATCTATCAGTCTTTTGTTCTATCTATCTATTTATCAATCTATTAATTTTTATGTTTGTCTATCTGTTTATTGTCTATCTGTCTATCTATTTCTGTGACTATCTAACTATCAATCAATCAATCAATCAATCAATCTATCTTTCTTTCTTTATTTTTATATTTTTGTGTCTATTAATAAATTAATCTTTCTCACTATTTATCTTTCTGTATATATGTCTATCTATCTTTATGTTTATATGTCTATATGTGTATTTAGCTACATATTTTCTATAAATCTATATATCTATCTATCTTTTTATCAATCAATCATTCATTCTATTTATTTATCTTTATATTTTTAGTCTATCTATATGTCAATCTATATATCTGTCTATATGCCTATTAGTCTATGTTTTTATCTATATATTAATTTTTCTATCAATATGCCTATCTTTCTATCTAGATATTTATCTATTTATCTTTAAATCTAACTATCTATATCTTTATCTATCTATCTATCTATCTATATATTACTCTATCTATATATCACTCTATCTGCCTATCTATTTATCATTCTATCTAGCTATCTTTCTAAGTGTCTATTCATTTGTCTATCTGTCTATCTATCTACCTATTTGTTTAACTATCTTTTTGCATACCAAACTATCTCGTTAATTTTCTGTCTATCTATCAATATGTTTATCTATCTATAAGTCTATCTATTTATCTGTATATCTATCCATCTATCTAACTTTTTATAATTCGATCTTTCTAACAGTCCTTCTATAATTATTTGTCGAGCTGTATATCTATCTAACTATCTCTCTATCTATTAGTCTACTAATCTATCTACTATATATGTCAATTTATATATCTATCTATTTATCTATTTATATATTTTTAAAAATTATCAATCTATCTATATATCTATTTATCTATCTATCTATCTGTATGTGTGTCAATTTGTTAATCTTTCTAACTATATATCAATATATGTATCTACATATCTATCTATTTATTTAATTAAGTTTCTATGTATTTACGTATCTTTTTATTTATCTATCAAATTTTTAGTCAATTTGTCTATTTGTCAATATATTTTTCAATCTATATATCTATAAGTCTATATGTCTATCAATTTATTTAACTATCAATTTATTTTTTATCTATATATCTATCTATTTTTCTAAATGCCTACATTTTAATCTATTTATTTGTGTAACTATATATCTATTTGTGTAACTATATATCTTTTTATTTTTCTATATGTCTAACTATCTAACTGTCTTTCTATCTATTAGGCTATTAGTTAATCTATCAATCAATCTATCTATATATTTATCTATCTATATATGTATCAGTCTATTTATCTGTCTATCGATCTATCTATCTATTCTATCTAGCTATCTACCTATCTATCTATCTATCTTACCTATCTTTATGTCTATCTATCAATCTAATTATATCATTCTATCTAACTATATGACAATATGTTTATTGGTTTACATGTCAATATGTAAATATCTCTATATGTCTATATGTCTATCTATCTGTCTGTCTAACTTTCTATTTAACTATCTATCTATCTATCTGTCTGTCTATCTATTTATTTATCTTTCTATTTATCTATCAATTAGCCTAACTATCTATTTTTATATAGTTGTATTTGTTACATGTCTATAAGCCTATCTATCTATCTATCTATTTCTTTATTTGTCTGTCTATCTTTCTATCTATCTATCTATCTATCTCTCTATTTTTTAGTCTATCTATTTATCTTTCTATCTATATATCTATCTATCTTTCTATTGATTTGTCTATTTATCTATCGATATATTTATTTGTATATCTATTTATCTCACAATCTGTCTATCTATCTATTTGTCTATCTAACTTTTTGTTTATCTATCTATCTATCTATAAATGTAAATATAAATCTGTCAATTTATAATTCTATGTATTTGTCTATCTATCTATCTATCATACTAACTATCTATCTATCTATTAATCAAGGTCTTTCTTTCTATTTGTCTATCTTTCTATATGTCTATCATCTATCAAATAATTGGTATATCTATCTTTTTATCTATCATTCTATCTAACTATATGTCTATTTGTCAATTAGTCTATATATTTTCCTTTCTATCTGTTTATCTATGTAACTATATGTCAATATATAAATCAATTAATCTATTTATCTATATTTCAATCAATCTATCATCTATGTGCCTATCTATCTATCAATCTATATATCTATGTATCTATATGTTTATATGTTAATATATCTATCTATCTGTCTGTCTATCAATCTATTAATCTAACTATTTATCCCTCCACCCATCTAATTTTTTATCTATCTTTTCTATGTGACTATCTATCAATCAATCTTTATGTCTATCTATATGTGTAGAAGTCTATTTGACTACTTGTTTATCTAACAACTTATCAATCTATTTATTTGTATATCTATATAACTATCTAATTGCCTAACTCTCTAGTTGTCTATCTATCTAACTATATAATTGACTTTATATTAATCACACTTTCTATCTATTAGTATATCAATCTATCTATCATTCTATTTGACTATCTATCAATCTATCTATTTTATATATATATATTTGAGTCTGTGTGTGTATTTATCTAACTATCTACCTATCTGTCAATCTATTTATATATCTATGTGACCATTAATCTATATATCAATCTATCTTTCAGATTATATGTCTATCTGCCTATATGTCTATATGTCTATTTATCTATATATATCTCACTCTATTTATCTATCTACCAAATATCTATCTGCCTATATGCCTATCTATAGATCTACCTATTTTTCTATCTATTTTTATATCTACCATTCAAACAATATATATATATATTATATATATATATATATATATATTTTCTATCTATTTATCTTTCTTTTTGTCTATCTTTATATCTATCTATATATTTATTAATGTGTCTTTCTATATATATATATGTGTGTGTGTGTGTGTGTGTGTGTGTATCTATCTATATGACTTTTTTTTATCAGTCTATCTTTTTATCTATTGATCTATCTATTTGTTTATCATTCTATCTATCTATATGTGTATTTTTATATCTATATATATGGATATCTATCTATCTCTCTCTCTCTTTCAATCTATTTGTTTATCTATCTATCTGTCTATCTACCTATCTGTCTATTTATCTGTCTTTATATCTATCTATATATCTATCTATATATCTATCTATATATCTATCTATATATCTATCTTTTGATTTATCTACCTATTTGTCTATATATCTATATATTTAAATGCCTATCTTTCTATTTATCAAACTATCAATTTGTCTTTTATCTAATTTTCTATATATATATATTTATCTATCTATCTGGGTATCTATATATCTATATATCATTGTATATGTATATTTGTGCAACTATCTATCTATCTATCATGTCTGTCTATCTATTTATTTGTATATCTATCTATCTATTTATCTATCTTTTTGTCCATCTGCCAATATATGTATATGTATATCAGTTTATCTATCTATTTTTGTATTTATCAATCTATCATTGTATAAATCTTGTATGAGTGTATCTATCTATCTTTCTATTTGTCTGAATATCTAATTGTGTTTCAATCTATAAGTCAGTCAATCTATCTTTTTATCTATATCTTTATCTCTCTATCTATTTATCAATCAATTAATCTGTCTGTCTACATATCTATTTATCTATTTATCATTCTAATAGTCAATTTGTCTATCTGCCTTTGTATATATCTTGCTATAATTCTGTCTATCTACGTGCCTCTCTATTTATCTATGTTTCTGACTATCTCTTTATCAATGTATTTTTCTATGTGTCTACCAGTCTATCTGTCTATATGACTTTCTATCTATTTTTCTATCTATTTATTTATCTATCTATTTATCAATCTGTCAATTAGTCTGTGTATTTGTCTATATGTCAATCTGTAGTTCTATTTATCTATCTATCTGTCAATCTATCTTTCTACATATATGTCTATTTATCTATCTATATATCTGTCTATTATTCTATATATGAGTCTATAAATCTATCAGTATAACAATCTATCTGTCTATCTATTTATCTAAATGTCTGTGTAACTGTCTATAAATTTTCTTTCAACTTCAAAATTTGTCTTTTTGTATATCTCTTTATCTATTTATATGTCTATCTTTCTATCTATATTTGTGTATTATCTATCTTTCTATCTATTTATCTATCTATCTTTATATCTATATATGTATCTATCAATGTGTCAATCAATCTATCTATCGATTTATATGTATATTTATCTATCTATCGGTCTATCTGTTTATTTGTTTATCCGTCTATTTGTCTATCAACTATATATCTTTCTACTAATCTGTATATCTATTTTTCTATATATATGTCTATAAGCCTATATATCTCTCTCAAACTCTCTATCTAACTATCTATCTGCCTAAACATCTGTCTATCTAATGATCTTTCTACCTATCTATCAATCTATCTATTCACTATCTATCTATTTATCTATATGTATATTTATCTGTCTATATATCTTCTTATCTATCTATTTATCTTTATGTTTATCTATCTATGTATCTATATATCTATCTATCAATCTATATATCTCCCTATCTATGTTTATATCTATCTTTTAGTCTATCTATCTATTTATCTATTTTTTATCTATCTATCTCTTTATCTATCTATCTATTTGCATATTAGCCTATCTATATAACATCTAACAATCTATTTTGTTATCTATCTATTTCTCTATCTAACTTTCAAACTTTCTATCTATCAAACTATCTATCTATCTGACCATCAATCGATCTAACTATCTACCTATCAATCTATATGTCCATTTGTCTATCTATCTATCTATCTATCTATACATATGTCTAACTATATAATGACTATCTATCTATCTTTCTATTTGTCTATCCATCTATCTTTTTGTTGATTTATCTTTCTATCTATCTTTTTTTCTATCTCTCTATGTCTCTATCTATCTATATATTTATCTATCTTACTATATGTAAATCTCTATATCTATCAATTTGTCCATCATTATATATGTCTATCTATCTATATATAAGTCTATACGTCAATCTGTCTTTTTGGCTATCTAACAATTTATTTATCTTTCTATATATTTTACTATGTATATATCTATTAATCTATAAATCTATCTATATGTCTATCTATCTATCTATGTATCCATCTATCTATCTATTTATTTATTTATTTATCTTTCATTAAGTCTATCTATCTATTTACCTATCTACTTATCTACTTATATGTCTATCTATCTATCTATCTATTTATCTATCTATTTATCTAATTATCTATCTATCTATCTGTAAATCTATCTATTTATTTTTTGATATGTCTATCTATCTATCTATCTCTCTATATGTCTATCAATCTATTTTTCTATCTATCTTTCTATCTATATATTATACTATTTTTTTATCAATCTATATTTCTATCTATGTATTTATCAATCTATAATTTTATAAATATATGTATCTATATATTTATTTAAATATTTTTCTATCTATTTAACTCTCTAACTATCAATCTATTTTTCTATCTAACAATATAATATATGTTTTTGTCTATATGTCATTCTATCTATCTATTTAATTGTCTATCTATCTATATATCTATCTATCTATCTATGTATTTGTCTTTCTCCCAATCTATTTATATATCTATCTTTCTATATGAATATATATATATATATATATATATATATATATATATATATATATATATATATATATATATATATATATATATATATATCAGTCTATTTGTATATCTATATATATATCTACTTATCTACCTATATGCCTATCTATCTATCTGTCTATCTATTTATCTATCTATATGTTTATCTATCTTTGTATCTGTCTATTTATCTATCAATCTATCTATCTATCTATATGTCAAATTAATATGGTAGTCAAATTAAGTTCGTCAACATGCATAGAATCATGGGTCCAACCGAGATTAAGAAAATAAAATAGCTGAATTTGTAGAATTTAAATTCCAAATTAGAAACAAAAGTCAATAAAAAATATAATAGTGATCAGTTGAGAAATAAATGAAAATGCAGATCTGATACCATAAACACTAAATCCAATTCTAAGATACAAATCAAAGAAGATGAGTTTTTAAGAAATGCTTATATTTTTCTAACATAAACTCGAATGTCAAGCAAGATGAACCACATGATAATCTTTCGGAAAAAAGAAACAATGATTTATTGGGAATCAGAAACTAGATTATCAGTTAATTATAGATTGTTCACCGGCAACCTATATCATAGCGATATACAAGTGAAATAGGTACATCACATGAGAATCTGTTGACGAACTTGAGTTACTTTGTTTTGAACATGACAATCTGTTTTGATATCTCATGGTGTTTTTTTTCTTAAGTTACAAAAGAATAAACAATACACATACTTTTTTTCTTAAATTACAGAAGCAGAAAACAATAAGCATACATTTTGTATTTTAAATCCATAAAACCCTAAAAAATTAATCATTAGAAGAACAAAGTTCACACTAACCATATGTTGTTTCACTCATGGTGGAGAGTCAAAATCAAATAAGTGATGTGAAAATAGAAGAAAGAAGAATAAAAATTGGGGAAAAAAGAAAAAAAAATTAAAATCGATTAATCTGTACAAACCAAACTTTACTAGTGGAAATCAAATTGTGAGAAAGAAAGAAATATAATTCGTATTCTGAAGGAGAAGAACATTGTTATTCTTACTTGGTAACAAGAATAGGTAGAATTATGAGTTACACATGCTCCCATAGTCCCAATTCGTTTCTCCTCTCTTCCTCTTCACAAAGATAGATAAAATAGTTTATGTGCTTGTATGCCTTAGCATTTTTATATTTCACAGAAACTATAAATAAAAAAATGAATGTAAATATATAGAAAAAAAAGAAACAAAAATATAAAAGTAAACAAAAATTATTAAAAATAAATAATTAAAAAAAAAGAAATATATTTTTAATTAACTATAAATGATATTATTTTTTAAATAAAAAAAATAATATAATATCATAATAAAATATTTCATATATATATATATATATAATGATTATAAAATTTTAAAAATTAAATTTATTTTTTATGAATATAATATGAAATTATTATTATTTCATCAAATTTCATATTATTTGATATAAAATTATAATTTATAAAATTCCAAAATGTACATAATGTGAAAAGTTCAATAAAAAAGTTATATTTATTATTTTAATAAAAATGGAATATTATAAGTTAATAGTAATGATCTTATTCAATTGTTTAATTCATATAAATTTTAGTATGGACAAAAAACACTAGAAGAAAAATCCTATATAGCTAGGGATAATTCCCTAGCTAAATGGGCATTATCCATTGCTAAAAGGGATATAGAGATGGATTACCGATGGATCAGTTCATAATCTAAAGTGCTTCTTACTAAATTTTAGCGACAAAAGTATCCATAGCTAAAAAGTTAGCGATAGAAAAACCCCTTGCAACAAAATATAAAATTCCTATCTAAATTAGCAAGATAACTGATATATTCCGTCGCTAAACAAAAATAACGAGGGATGATTCCCTAGCTTAAGTGCAGGTCTATAAATTTTAGTGACGGATATAGTCCCTAGCTAAATAAATTTAAAGATTGAAAATCCATCGCTAATTTTAATATTTCCATTTCTAAATTAGCTAGGGAAAATTCCCTAACTATTTTAATTTCAAAAATAATTTCAGAATTTAATTTATTTTAAAATTTTTTAATTAAATAATTTAATAATTTTATATCAAATTGAATAAAAATTAAAACAATAAATAATTTATAATAAACAAAGAATAAAATCATTTAATATGTTATTCAAATTTAATATTTTACATAATTGAAACGAAAAAATAAAAAACGTTTATTTCATCTTATTCATCAATGTATCTATAGACAGTGCATACAATATAATATATCCATTCATTGATATTTCTTTCTATTCCTATGCTCCTCCGATCATCATTTTTCTACTGTGACAAAGCTGTCTGAGTCACGGCACGTAATGTCTAGTGAAAAATTTCATCACTTATAAAAGCTTTCTATGAGGAACAATGCAGCATCAAATCTATAAGAAATTTAAACTACTCAGTCAAATTAAAAAAAAGTCATATTTTGATACATATATAATCTTATAGGATATATGTAAATATATACTAGCATTTCACTTGTACATATATTACTATAGTATATGTACATAAAAATAATAGTATTATGTGTACATATAAACTGAGTACAAATATACTTAGTATATACGTACATAAAATACTATAGTATTTTATGTACGTATATACTGAATTTATTCGTACGTATATACCTCATTTAGTGCTTTTGCTGCTGCTCTTACTGTTGCTGCCATTGCCATTGTCGTTGCTGCTCCTGCTGTTGTTGTCTTTGCCACTGTCGCTTCCAATACCAATGCTACTATTGCCGCCGCCGTCGCTGCCGCTGGCATCAATGCCACCGCTACCACTACCGCCAATTTTGCCGATGCCGTAGCTGCCACTGCCACTGCAACTGCCACAACTGCCACTACTGCCCTCGTTGCCGCTGCTGCCACTGCATGTCATAGCTATGCTGCTATCGCTAGCACCGCTGCTACCTCCACACTGCCACTTCTGCATATGCTTCCGGTGCTACCACTACTTATGGTGCTGCCACTACTACCACCACTACCACCACTACTTTCGGTGCAGCCGCAGCGGCTGCCTCTGATGTCACCGCACCCGCTCTCCCACCGCTGCTTCCACTACTTATGGTGTAGTCGCCGCCGCTACCTTCGATGCCGCAGCTACAACTGCTCCCGTCGCTGCCACCGCTGCCACCCCATTATTGCCGTTGTGGCCCTCACTACTGCCGACAACACCACTGCCGCCGTTGCCCTCTGTTGCTGATACTACTACTAATAATAACTTTTTACATACATATAAAAGGCTAAAACTCTACCCAAAAAAATCGGAGACACAAACATTTTCAAAGATATAAAAAAATAGTTATTATAGAAATGAGCAGACACAAATTAAAGTTGATTGTCATACCGCTTAAACTAAAATTTAATTAAATAATTTAATAATTTAATATTAAATTTAATAAACAGAAACTATAAATGAAACTTTTAAATTAAACAAAAAAAAAACTCATTTAATAACATATTCTAATATAATATTTTAAATAACTAAAAAAATTATATTACATCTTAGTTATCAATGTATCATTTGACTATGCATAAAGTATAATCTATCAATGTATTGACATTGCTTTATCTCCCTCTTCTCCTCCGATCACCAACTTTCCGCTATGAAAATATTGTTTGAGTCACGATGCTTCATGTCTATAGAAAAATCCATTCGCTTATACTAGCTTCGTAAGGGAAACAATGCGGTACCACATATGTAAGAAATTTAAACAACCAAATAAAATCATAATAAATTAAAATAAAACTATGTTTTGATAAATATATATTACTACAGCAAAAATGTACATATATACTAGCATTTGACTCGTACATATATTACTGCAGTATTTATACTTATAAAATGTAGTATTATTCATACATATATACCGAGTACATATATACTCAGTATATATGTACATAAAATAATGTAGAATTATACGTACGTATATAGTGACTATATACATACGTATATATCATATTTGTTGTTGTTCCTACTACTCCCGTTGTCGCTGCTGCCCTTGCCAGTGCTGCCACTACTGCCGCTGCTGCCCTTGCCAGTGCTGCCACTACTGCCGCTGCTGCCACTGCTGCCGGTACTGCCACTGCTGCCGGTGCTGCCGGTGCTGCCGCCACTGTGGCTGCTATCGGTGCTGCCTCTGGTGTCATTGCAGGCACTATAGTCACTACTACCGCCGATGCTGACACTGCCATTGATGTTGCCACTACCTCTACAGCCTCTCCTGCCTCTCCTGCCTCTGCCACTGCTGCTGCTGCCACTGCTGCAGTTGCCACCACTACCGAAACCCCCGCAGCCGCTAATGCCGCTACTACTATTGCTGCCGACACTACCGCTTCTGGTGCCACTACCGCCACTACCATCACTACTGCTGGCACCATCGCTTCCACAGCTACAACTACTTAAAATAGGCTTTTACATACATATAATAGGCTAAAACTGAAACCAAAAAATTCGAAGAAACACAAACATATTCACACACACACACACATACAATTAATATAGACATGAACAAATTCAAATTAAAGTTGATTGCCATATAGTTTAAATAAAAATGTAATTAAATAATTTATTATTTTTAAAATACATTTTATAAAAACATAAACTATAAATGAATCTTTTAAATTTAATAAAAAATTTAATTTATTAACTTATTCTAATACAATATTTTAAATAACGAAAAAAAAATAAAGAAAAATATATTACATCTTATTAATCAATGTATCCACCAACTTTGCATAAAGTATAATCTATCAATGCATTGATGTTACTTTCTCTCCCTCTGCTCCTCTGATCACCAACTTTCCGCTGCGAAAATAGTATTTGAATCATGATGCATCATGTTTGTTGAAATATGTCTTCACTTATACAAGCTTTGTATGGGAATCAATGTGGTACCATATCTGTATGGAAATTTAAACCACCAAATCAAATCAAAATAAATAAATTAAAAACAATGTTTTGATAAATATATATTGCTACAATAAATATATACATATATACATATATACTAGCATTTCACTCGTACATATATTACTATAGTATATGTACATATAAACTATCGTATTATGCATAAATATATATAGAGTACATATATATATACTCAGCATATATGTACTTAAAATACAATAGTATTATATGTACGTATATGTTGACTATATATATGTACGTATATACCACATATGTTCCTGATGCAGCTGCTCCCGCTACCACTGCCATTCCTGCCGCTGCCGCTACCACTACAGCTGCTAATGTTACTGCTAATGTTGCTGCCGATGCCGCTGACGCTGCTAACACTGCCACTATATGTGCTGCCACTGATGCTATCATAGCTGCCGGTGTTGCCACTACCCCACCTACCACCATCGCGGCAGCCGCTGATGCCGTAGCTACCACAGTTGCCGTAGCTGCCACTATGGTCAATGACGTCACCTCTTCCACTACTGTCAGTGCTACCGCCGCTCTGAAACCACTGCCACCACTACCACCCCTATCACCACCACTACTACTGCCACTGCCACCATCGCTGTCGCTGCTAAAAATAGGCTTTTACTTACCTATAATAGGCTAAAACTCTACCCAAAAAATTCAAAGACACAAAAACATATTCACAGATATATAAAAATAAATATTATAGACATTAAAAAACATATATTAAATTTTATTATCTTACAGCTTCAACAAAAATACTAAAGATGTCTAACAATTATGTTTAGAGATAAATAGAGTGCAAAAATAAATTGTTTTTAGAATAATAAAGATAGGATAAGCTAGTCCTCTTTTGATAAAGCTGAAATCTGTAAATATGAGACCCATGCATTGGAAGGAATATGGTAATGTCTAAATACTTTGAATCAGAAAAGCAAAAAACAAGACCAAAATAAAAAAAATTGAAACCTACAAAAATATCATAATTATTTGCTACAAAATGTCATCTATTTTTATTATAGTTGCATTTAGCTATTTTAAAAACAAACTAAGTTCTGTAAGGACCTTCCAAACACTTAGTAGAAGCAATTCATGGAATGCAATTGGTATTAATCTCTGTATAAATACATGACAATCATGACTTATCATTCTAAATAACTTACGATTCTTCATATCCACGCATCTATCCATATTTGACACATATCCATCAGGGAATTTTAAATTTTTAACACATTCACACAATATATGTCTTGCCTTCTTATCAAGTGTGCAGCAAGCTTTAAGGAATTTTTCTGTTTCCTCATTCAGTTTCATTTCAGGACGCCAATAGTAATCATTCAGCTCTTGTCTTGATTTTAAAGTGTTTTTTGTTTTTCCATCTCCATTAAGAACAATGTTGAAAACATTGTCAAAAAAAATTTATTCAATATGCATTACATCTATGTTATGACGAATTAAATTGGACTTCAAATAGGGCAATTCCAAAAATATACTATATTTCCTTCGGCCAAATAATTTTTTTTTATAAAGTTTGTTTTATTATTAATAACCCTCTCTTTAGGCGGAGGAATACTATTTTTACAACCTACATCTACCCTTTTTCCTCTTACACCCATCTCAAACCTTAAACCTACAAGCTAACATATTGGATCTTAAATATCTTTATCAAATATAGCATTTATTCATTTTATAAACTAGATTTCAACTAGAATAAGCTGGAGCTTTGACTTGCTTTGTTTTGCTTTGTCTAGCCACTTGATTGACCTCTATTTTTGGCCCATCTTCTCTTTTATTATTAATTATTTATTGTTCGGCCCCTTGTGTTTCTATGATCCACGTTTCATGTGCTCATCGTCTGACTTCCCGTCTTCCCCATGTCCCAATTCTTCAACTCATAATCTGACTTCCCGATTCCTCATTCTTCAACTCATCATCTGACTTCCCGTCTTCCCCGTGTCCAGATTCCTGTTGTTCGCATCGTTCCCGTGTGTTCATCGACCATCTTCCTTCTTCTTTTTTTTTACGCTCTAGTGGTCAAGAATTCCATTCACTCTCGTTTCCTTTTCCGTGCCTTTTTTAGTAGAAATGTTCTGTCTTTTTCAGCTTTTCACGAGCTCCAGCAGAGCCTAAATTTTTTCTGCATAACTCAAACTCAATAAACTATGGGTAAATTCACTTAATAAACCAGACCCTATCAGATAAATCCATCATTAAACACCCCTCCGAACCAGGGTGATGAATGTGTTCTATGGATCATCTGCAAGTCTGCTAATCACCCACAGGTGATTAGCAAAAAATTTCTCGGATGGGTGCTAATCACCCATCCGAGAATGTAACTTGTTTATCTGCCACTAGAAACCTCCAACTCATGAAGTAGCAAGCAAACCATTGACAAATCAACTTATTATTATGTGTTCTTTTCGAGAGCACTATATATATAATCTGCAATTTCACAAAAAACAGAAGCCAAAAACACAAAAGGAAACAAGGAACAACAGCAAAAACACAAAAGGAATAACAGTCACAAGCAACAATACCATGCCCTATTACCTTCGCTGCTAAATTAACACAAGCCAAAAAAGGAACAACAGCAGCAAAAACACAAGCAAAATACAAAAAAACAGCAACATTTAGTAGTTTAGCAGCAAAATTAACCATACAAAAAATAGCTTCCAAAATTCCAGCAGCTATTGGATTTTCTGGTTGTTTATACAATTAACTTCGCTGCTAAGAAAAAGGAAGCTACAGTAAAATATGCTATCAACCATTATCTTACCTTGTCCTATTACCTTTGCCTCCATAATGTACATACCTGTAACCTGCAGAGACAGAAATTCCCCTGCACAGAAGCTACTACAACACCATAACAGTTAACAACATATATTCTTATAATTATCATATTCTATTTTTTCTGTTAATACTACCCTTCCTGAATCTTAAATAAGGGAAGGCCTTCCTGTCTAATTTCACTATTCCTTTTAGTTTTTCTGGCATCGAAACCTCATCAAATTCATGTTCTCCTCTTATCGAACCTAATCTTGCAAGGCTATCCGCCAAAGTATTGGCTTCTCTATATATATGTAAGATTGATGCATTAAGCAGTTTAATGAGGTTCAAAATAATTTCCATTTCTTCCTCATACCTCCAAAGAATTATTTTTCCACTTAATAATTCTACCAAAAGCATGGAGTCTACTTGAATTTGTATATTTTTTAAATCTAACTTTATACAGACATTTAATCTTATATTCAAAGCTTTTATCTCCGAGTGGAGAGCTGAGAATGCTTCTGTAGCTGATGTAAATGCTTTTATCACATACCCGTTTGAATCCCTTATTACCCCCCTCCACCTACTATACCAGTGTCCCTATTGAAGCTACCATCCGTGTTTAGTGATATTTTACCTTCCAGATGCCTATTCCAACTTATACTTTTTACCCATCCTTGTTTCGTATTTGTGATAGCAAGGCCCCAGAACATTCCAGCTACCTTATTTAAACAAGAACCATCAACCTTTATAGGGTTTATACTTGATATATTCCTGATTTCTTTAATAATATCTTTTATAATTTCATTTGAATTCATTCTTATACCCTCAAATTTACTCTTATTACGAGCTTTCCATCGGCACCATATTACTATATGAGGTAGATTTTGAGTGAGCCAATTTTTGATATAACTGCTAGAGTTTATATTCTCCCAATTCTTAATTCTATTAATTATTCTATCCACTTTTTTACTTATTTGTATCAGGTCTCCTAATTCCCTCCAGACTACTGCAGCGATTCTTCCACTTGAGAATAGATGATCCATTGATTCTTCTTCTACAAAGTAACATTCACATCTGGAGGCCATTTTAACACATTTTCTTTTCACATTAGTATCCACAGGCAGTGCATTCACCAGAACTTTCCATGCCAGCGAGCACATTTTCTGTGGAATACCTGCATTCCAGGCCTATTTAAATAAAGATTGCATGGGTTTTTTCCTTCTTATCAATTCTTTTGCTGAATTTAACGTAAAATTACATTGTGGATTAAGGGTCCATTTCCATCCCGATTTTTTCAGTAATGAATGGGCATCTACTATTTGCTTTTGTTTTTCTAATGCTTTCCAGTTATTTGATTTCTGCTTAACGTGATTGTGTTATTGTTCTAGATATTTTGCTTGCATATATTTTGCCTAGAGGGAATCATTTTCTTTTATCCTCCACCAACCTTTGCAGTCCCAGGCAGTCGCCATGTCTTGTAAATTAATGAAGCCTAACCCCGCTTCCGCTTTTGGATAACAGATATCTTTCTAATTTTTCCAGTGAATTTTATGCTTTTCGTTTTTTTTACCCCATAAAAAATTTTCCATTTCCATTTCTAGTTTATTTGTGAATTTCTTAGGTTATGACTGATATAATATGTACCAGTGTACTTTGAAGAACATGGGAGATTAATGTAATCCTCCCACCAAATCCTAATAGATCTACTTTCCAACCAGCTATTTTCCTTCTCATTTTATCATGTAAAGGCGTTAGATACTTCTTTTTCAGCCTTCCATTGTATATCGGACAACCTAAATATACTAAAGCATCTTTTTTATGTTTAAAACCCGTTATGTTTTTAATTTTTTTTACCACTTTTCCGGAGGATTTTTTTGCTAACATAAATTGACTTTTGTCCTTATTAAGGGCTTGACATGTTTCCTTCTCAAATAATTGTAGAAGGTCCATCAGGTTCTTCAATGAACTTTTATTCGCATTTGTGAAAATAATAATATCATCTGCATAAGCTAAACAACTTATTCTCGGAGTATTTTTTGGCTGTCTAAAGGGGATTATTTTGCCCTCTGACATTCTTTTATTTAAATTAACAATTAACAATTCTATGTACATGTCAAATAATAAGGGTGATAATGGGTCCCCCTGTCTCAAGCTACGTCTTGGTTTGAATTCTTCACTTTTCATTCCATTTGCAATGATTCTAACCAAGACGCTAGTTACACATCTATATATTAAATCAATACATGTTTCAGAGAAACCAAATTTTCTCATAACGAAACATAGTGTATGCCATTCTACTCTATCAAATGCCTTAGATAAATCTAGCTTAACTACTAAGTTACTTCCCCTTGTTTTAAATGCTATTTCTTTCATCATTTCTGATGCTAATCTAATATTTTCAATCATTAATCTATTTTTTAACAAATCCTATTTGTTCCTGTGATATTATAAATGGTAAAATATTACTAAGTCTATTTTGAATTATTTTTGCAAGGATCTTATAAATTGCATTACATAAACTTATAGGCCTAAAATCCTCACATTTTTGAGTTCATTCTTTTTTGGGGATTAGCACTATGAAAAAGTTTGCCCATGCCTCAGGAATATCTGCCCCTACAAAAAAACTTGCAATTGCTGGAACAAGATCTTTTTTGATAATGAGCCAGTTTAACTGAAAAAAATAATTATTCCAGCCATCTAGCCCTGCTGCACTATCCTTATCCAGATTAAACACTGCATTTATAATCTCTTCTTCCTCCGGGATCTTCTCTATCATTTGATTTTGTTCTTTTAAGATGACTGTGTTGATCCCATACATTAATGAGTTTCCTACCTGAGGAGCCTGTCTGCATAGATGACTTTTAAAAAATTCCTCAAAGAGGATTCCTATCTTCTTGTCATCTTCAACCCATGTTCCCTCATTAGTTTTTAGGCCCTTGATTTTATTTTTTTGAGCCTTTATTTTACACATGTTATGAAAAAATTTATTGTTTCTCTCTCAATCTTTCAACCATTTAATTTTTGAACACTATTTCCAGTATACTTCCTCCATATGCAACTTAAGCCTCAAGTCCTCTTTAGCCTTATTTAGTTCCTATCTCTTACCTCTATGTTATTATTATCGTATTCTAATTCCAGATTTTCTACTTCTTCCTCTTCTTGCTTTATTATTTGATTTCAATTTCCATAGACTTCTTTATTCCATATTTTTAGACATTTTTTTAATCGATGAAGCTTAACCATTAATACTTGCATCGGTTTCCCCATTGCTGGCTCCTTCCAAGATTTAGTTACCAATTTTTCAAAGCCAGCATGCTTTTCCCACATATTCTGAAATTTAAAGTTACCTGATACTCGGTTGCTCTTAATGATTGTAATGAGCAATGGGCAAAGATCCGAACAGGTTCTATTTAGGTGTCTTAGCCCTGTGACCCCATGCAAAGCTACCCACTTAGCATTACACAGTACTCTGTCAAGTCTAGCCCAAATTGTGCTTCTTTTACTCCAGTTGTTACACCAAGTGTAACTTGAACCTGTGAAATCTATTTCCATTAATTTTGAGTTTGAGATCGCCTCATTAAATTGTGTCATTGCTATTGGATCCGGGGTTTTACCTGCTTTCTTTTCTTGATTGCTCCTGATTATATTAAAATCACCTCCTATAATCCAGGGTGCATTCCTAGATGCGATATTCTGCATTTCCTCCCATAGTGCTAACCTTGATTTTTTATCATTTTTAGCATATACTACCAATATTATTTCATCTGTTTCTTTATTTATTTTAAAATGTACTACTTGATCTGTATCTTTTAAAATTTCAATGTCCAAATAATTATGCCATATTATCCAGAGTTTACTATTTATATTAGCATATGCATTGTTAAACCCTAGTTTTTGGCTGTAGTTAATTAATTGATCCTTCTGGACCTTAGGCTCCGCAATGACTACTAGAGAAATTCTATGAGTTTTAATTAATAGTTTTAACCTATTTATCAATGGATTATTAGCAACCCCTCTTATGTTCCAATAAAGGCATCTATCCATTAATTCCTAGCTTAGATTGGGATCTAGTTGTATACTTAGTCTCATATTTTGTGTTTAAATATTTTTTCTTATTCTTTGGGGGTCTTAATTTCATTCGAGTTTACTTGTATTTTTTCATAATATTTATCCTTCCACCCAAGCTGCATTGCCATTATTTTTATAGCTTCCTTGGCTTGAGTTCTAGTGAGCTTTGTCCAATCTTCCTCATAAATATCCAAAGCATCCTTCTCCCTTTCTATATAGAATGCATGCTCCTCTTCTTCTCTACCTATTGAAGGACAACTAAACACCTCAGCTTCTTCCTCTGGGTAATCCAAGAGGTCACCATCTATCCAGCTATAGTCCTCCAGTTTTTCTTTTAAAATTATTCTAGTTTTAATTTTCTTATTCCTCTTCTTTCTACCCTTTACCTCCTCCCATTTTTCTCCCTCCCCTGGCTTGTCTCCTTCCTCCATGCTCCCGTCATGATATACTCTATTACTAGCCTCTCCCTCTCCTAACAAATTACTCTCTTTCTCTCTCATATACTCCCCTTCTTCTTCCATTAAACCTGCCTCAATTGTAGGTTTTTCTCCAGCCCCTCCCTCCTTCATAATCTATCTTTCTACCTTTCTTTTTCTACCTTCTAACCCTTGCACATTTTCTGATTGTTCTGTACCCATTTTACACACCCCTGATTCGTGCCCAAGTCTCTTACATTTTATGCAATAAGTAGGCAGATTTTCGGGAATAACAAGTTGACAAACCCCATTATTCTGCCCATCCTCTCCATTACCAATCCAGATCATATTTGGTGGCTGAGTGAGTAGGTTACACTCAACACAGACACGAGCCTTGCTTGGCCTTGTCATAGAAACAGTAGCTTCATCATGAATTACAGGTTTACCCAAAAAAGATGAAATTTTGTAGAGAGATTGTGGGTTAAACAAATATAATGGGAGATTCGGTAAGGAAAACCAAACCGGGGCTAAAGGCGCCTCCTCCAGTAGACTGAACTCATTCGTCCACCTCAAAATGCACATGGGGAAGCCGTTAACTTGCCATAGACCTCTATGCCATAAGTGGTAGAAGTCCTCAATCAAAAAACACAGCAGGAAGACGTGCTTCGCGTCATAGTCAGCTAGCTTCACCCTTTCTGTAAGCTTTAACGAGGAGATAAACTGCTGTATTTCCTTCGGGCGAGGCCTTCCATGAGAAAACTTACCAATAAGCATATATTCAAAAGGCTCCATGAACTTGTGCATCTATCTGTTGAAAAAACAATCACGGGACTCCCGTGTTTGTTCCCGAAGCAACATGAGGGAGGTGCGGGCTCTCTTAATATCGAAGCAAATGACTTATTGTTTGGTAATAAGTCTTTTTGCTCCATATTTAGCTTGAGAGGAGCTTGATTCGGGCAGCAATGGCGAGATTCTCTCTCTAGGGATTGCGATTTTCTCTCTCTACGAGCTTGAGAGCTTTAAGAAGGTGATTCACTCGAAAGAGTGCCTTCGGCCAAATAATTTGCTTTTTGGTCTATTACTTCTAGTAGCATCCTTTTCAATTACCTTTTTCAAACCTAAAATATGAATCTTTGTAATAATATCATCTCCTGAACGAACTACTGGTGCAACTCTCATCACAAATTTAATTTTTCAAAATGCAATTCTATTTCTTTAAAATGGATGATTCATAGGTAGAAACTTACTATGGTTATCAAATCATGACTGTTTACCACTAAATTTGAGGTTAAATGCATCAGAATTTGTCAGGCAATGTGGACATGTGAATCTCCTGTAGTACTCCAGCCAGACAACATTGAATATGCAGGAAAATAACTTACCGTTCACATAAGAGCTGCATGCATAATGAAATTTTGCTTCTTTGAGATATCATATGTATTCATGCCAACATCCCATATATGATTCAACTATGCAATAAAAGGCTGTAAGAAAACATCGAGCATGTCTTTCAGATTTTGTAGACCTAGAACCAATATTGACAAAATCATATATTACTCCTTCAAACACAACCACGAAGACAAGTTATAAAGTGTCACAATCACAGGCCATGTTGAATACTATTGTCCAGATTAGCCAAATGGCTGAAATCCATCAGTGCAAAGACCTAATCTCATATTTCCACTTTATGCTACAAAATCTTGATGTATATAATTAAAATGCTTCCAAGTAGGTGAATGTGATGGATGACGCATTACCCCTTCTTCAACCTCATGCTCGGAATGCCACCTCATATCATTTGATAAAGCATTTGATGCATATAGTCTCTATAATCGAGGAATTATTGGAAAATAATACATCTTCTTAAAGACAACCTTCAATTTTTGTCACGTATCTACAACAAGAGTTTCCTTCCTAAACCGAGAATGGTCACAAAACTTACAGCTAATTAAATCACTATCACCGCCTCAATATAACATGCATCCATTTAAACAACAATCAATTTTTTCCACTAGTAGACCAATTCCTCGTAGTAACTTCTTAGTGGTGTAAAAGTTGTTAGCAATCAAATTATTATCCGGAACAATCTCTTGCATCAGTTCTATCACCTGATCAAATAATTTTTCAAACATATAATTTTCAGACTTAATGCTCATTAGTAGAGCCACAAGTGACAATTGCGAATGTGTTTTACAACCAGACCACAACTCTTTATCTGTAGCTTTAAGCATTTCATAAAATTTCTGAGCTTCGGGATTTGGTGGTTCATCAATGTAATCTATATTGAAGTCAGCACCAAAAGCTTCCGTGATCATTCTATGGTATGTGTTTGATGATTCTTCACCACAAGAAAATGATTCAATACCCTTATTTTGATCAATATTCAGAGCCATTGTACTTTCTCCATGATAAATCCTAACAAAATAATTTGGCACAGAGCCATATTTAGCCAAATGATATCTTATAGTGTTTGCATCACGAAAAGGGATATTCTGACACTTGCGATGATTACATGGACACTTAATTTTTTCTCCATCCATCAATATTGATTGACTACATGCAAAGTTGATGAAAGTTTCAAGCCTATTCAAAAAATCTTTATTCAAAAATCCATTAATAACCCTTCTACACATCCACTGACGATCTGAGCTCATTTTGCAATGTTTTATTTACAAAAAATAAAGCCCAATCATTATTATAAATAAAACATTCTATTACTTTAAAATATACAAATAATTAAATAAAATTACTTATAGTTGAATATTTAAAATTTAAATATCATGAAAATCGAGGCAATGCGATTGTAGAATCTACATTAATAAATAAAGTAATTTTTAGCACGATAAAGATTAAAAGATATCACAGTTATACTAGATAAAGAGTGCAAAGTACAATAATGCACAAGAGAAAAAGCAAAAAAAAGACATTTAATGTTTGAAGGAGGAGAGGGGGAGAGAGAGAGAAATAAGGTGGGCAGAGAGAGAGGGGCAGAGAAATGGGGAGATGAGGGGGGAGAGAGAGAAAAAGAAGGAGAGAGAGGAGTGAGAGAGAGGAGGAAAGAACTGGTGAAAGGGAGAGAGAGGGAAAGAGAGAGAGAGAGAGAAAGATAGAGAGGGAGAGAGAGGGAGAGAGAGAAAGAGGGAGAGAGAGAGGGAGAGAGAGAGAGAGAGAACAAGCAAGAATGGAGAGCAAGAAAGAAAATAACAAGAGAGAGAGTGTGACACATAAAGAAAAAGATGAATAGAGTGACGGGAAGAATTAGAGAGGGAGAGAGAGAGTGACACATATAGAGTGCAGTGTTAGAATAAAAAATTATATAAAAGAAAATAAAATTTTTTCTATATAAACCTATCAAATATTACACCTTTTCAATACATAAGTTCATAATTGAGCCTGAGGCCCTAGGGCAGGGATTAGGTAAGAGTATGACCTTTATTTGTACTATACTATATATGAGCCTAATCAACGGACACTCTCATTCTACGTGCTTACATATCGTTCATATTATATCTTATGCCATTTAATTTCAAATTAGTTCAACAAATTAATATGATCCCTATATAATTATATGTTAGGAAACATATAGTAAATGTTCTAAATAGTTACATATAGTTAAACATATAATTATATATAGATATATGCATACAAATAGTTATAAGTAAATATAAATAAATGTATACAAAGTTATAAACAATTATATAGATTTACATATATGTCTACATAATTAAAAATAAAGTTATATTTATTTATATAGCATTATTTATAGTTATAAGAATATTTATATATAGTTATACACATATAGTTAAACATTGTGTTGTATGTTTTTATAAATATAATTATAAATTTTGTTACATGTAGTTATAGATATAGTTACACGTATAGTTAAACTTATATGTATTCATGTATGTATATATATTTGTTCATATAATTTCATATTATACATATAGTTATGTATAGGTATGGATATACTAAAATACATTTTTATACTAATATATAAAAATGTTAATTAAATAAATGTTGTTCATTAATTTTTTTAAATATAGTTATGTATAAAAGCTTTTATATTTATATTTTTAGTAAGATAGAATTATTTATAGTTATATGTTAGTATACATATAATATATATAGTTATAAAAAATTATATATCGTTAAACATTTAGTTATATATATTCATACGAGAAATTAAATTTAGTTATACATAAATATATACAATGTTATATACAAATATATAGATTTACATATATGTATGCATATATGTATAAATAGTTAAGAATATAGTTATATTTAATTATATAAAGTTTTATTTAGTTTTACAAATATTTATATATAGTTATACACATATAATTAAATATGATGTTGTATGTTATTATACATGTAATTATAAATATAATTACATGTGATTATACATATAGTTACACTTATAGTTAAACTTATATTTATACATGTTTGTAAATATATTTGTTCATATAATTTCATATATTTATACATATAGTTATGTCTATTTAATCAGGTTCAAACATGATTGATTGATTGATTGATAGACAAATAAATAGACTGATAGATAGATAGATTAATAGATAGATTGATAAAAAAGAGATTGATAGATTGATAAATAGACATATATATAAACATAACGGTAGATAGATAGATAAATAGATAGATTGATAGATTGATAGATGAATTCATAAACAAATTGATAGATAGATTTATTAATAGATTGATAGACACATTAATATAAAGATTGATAAATAGAATGATAGATAGATAAATATGTAAATAGATATATAGATAGACATATAGATATATAGACTGATAAACACATAGAGAGACATAAAGATAGCTAGAAAGCTAGATAGAATATTAGGCAGATAAAAAGATAGATATATATACAGATAGAATGACATATAGATAGTCAGATTGACAGATAGATTGACATATAGATGGATAGATAGATTGACAAAAAATATACAGATACATTGATTGATAAATACAGATAAATAGACAGACACACAGATAGATAGATAAACAAATAGAAAAGTATATAGATTTATATTTAAATATATAGATAGATTAACACATAAATAGATAGATAGATAAAAAGATTAATAGATTGATAGAGAGATAACGGACAAATACATTGACAAATAGATAGACATATAGAAAAACAAATAAATAGTTAGATAGTAAGATAGATAGACACATAGACAGAAAGATAAATAGATAGATAGATATATAGATATATAGTCAGATATATAGGCAGATATATAGATAAATAGACTAATAGATTGCAATTTGATACACATATGGTTAGATAGACAGACAGACAAATAGTCAAGCATACAAATAGATAGTCATACAGACAAATAGTCAGTCAGACTGATATACTAATAGAAAGATAGATAGACTAAGTGACAAACAGATTGATAGATAAACAAACATATAGATAATTAGATAGATAGATACAAAGATAGACAAATAGTTAGAGAAATAGATAGATAGACATATAGAAATATAGATAAAAATGTAGATAGATAGATAGACAGATAGATAAATATGTAATAAGAGATATAGATATATAGATAGATAGACAAATAGATAGACAGAATGTTAGAAAAATAGATGGATCGATAGGCATACAAATAGATAGGTAAATACATAGATAAATATAATGATAGTTAGATAGATAGAAAAAAATATATAGATAGATAGATAAATTGATATATTGATAGATAGACATACATATAGATAGATAGATATATATATATATATAAAGATAGACAGAGTGATAGATAGATAGATAGATAGAGAGATAGATAGAGACATAGATAGATATATAGATAATTAGATAGATAGATAGAAAAATAGATAAATAAATTTATATATAAATAGATATACAGATAGATAGATAGAAAGATAAAAAGATAAATAGATAGATAGGTAGGTTGACATATTGAATAATTGATTGATAGATATATTGATAAATAAATTGATAGAATGATTGAAAGATAATATTGATAAATAGATTTATAGAAAGATTGAAATATAGATTCAGAAACAAATTGATAGATTGATTGATAGACAGATTCATAGATAGATTGATAGACAAATTGATAAAAAAATAAATACACTTTTAGATAGATAGATAGATAGATAGATGGATAGATAGACATATCAATAGAAAGATAGACATATCAATAGAAAGATAGATAGACATATAGATAAAGAGATAGAGAGATAGATAGTTAGTAAGTTAGATAGAAAGATATATAGATTGATAGAGAAATTGATAGTCAAATTCATAGAATAGATTGATAGAAAGATTGTTAGAAAGATTGATAGAAAGATTGATAGACAAATTGATTGACATATTAATAAAAGATTGATATATATATATATATATATATATATATATATATATATATATATATATAGATAGACAGAATTATAAATAGATAGATAGATAGTAATATAGATAGATAGATTAATAGATAGACAAACAGATAGAGAGACCGACAGATAGATATATTGATATACACATAAATTGACTGATAAATAGATAGATATTTATATAGATAGATAGATAGATCTATTGATAGACAGAATGATAGAAAGATTAATAGATAGAGTGATAAACAAATTGATATACAAATAGATAGATAGATTAATAAACAAATTGATAGACATTTTCAAAAATAAATCGATAGACAGATTATTTGCTGGATTGTTTGATAGATTGATAGATAGATTGATAGATAGATTTATAGATAGATTGATAGACAGATAGATAGATAGATAGATTGATAGACAAATTGGTAGATAGATAGATAAAAAAACATCTAGATAAATAGATAGACTGATAGAGAGATAGATAGATTAATACACAGATGGATAGACAAAAAGATAGAGAAATGGATAGATAGATAGATAGATTGATTGATTGATAGGTAAATTTATAGACAGATTGATAGTAAGATTGATATACAAATAGATAGAGAGTTTGATAAATAGATAGATAGATAGATAGGTTTATTTATATACACATAGATTGCAAGATAGTTAGACATATAGATAGAAAGATAGATATAGACATAGATAATAGGTAGATAGATAGATACATTGACAGCTAGATTGATGGACGGATAGATATACGGATTATTAAATAGTTAGATTAAGAAATTTATTAATAGATAGATTCACAGCTAGATAGACAAATAGATAGGCACATATATAGAAAAATGATATACATATGGATTGACAAAGAGATTGGTAGAAATAGAAAGATATATAGATAAATAAAAACACAGATAAATAGACATATAAATTGACAGATAGATAGAAATAGATAATTAGATAGAAATATAGATAGATAGTTGAGAAATAGAGAAACAAATAGATAGATAGATAGATAGATAGCAAGCTAGATAGACAGATAGATAATTAGATAGAAAGATATACAAACATATAGATAAACAAATAGATAGATAAATAAATAGATAGAAATATAGATAGACAAATTGATAAACAGACAAATAGATAGATAGATAGATATATAGATAGACAAATAGATAGACAAACATACATATAGTTATACATATAGATAGAAAGATAAATAGATATATTGACAGACATATAGATAGACAAATAGACTATAGATAGACAAACAGAAAGAAAGATAGACAAATATACATATAGACATATATACACAATTAGGTTGTTACACTATCAGGTAGGTAGAAAGCGAGACAATGAAAAAATAAGAAAACAAATAGATAGATAGATATATAAATTAATAGATACATTAAAGACAGACAGATAGATTGATTGATAGATAGATTTCTTGACAAATACATAGAAAAATAGAAAGAAAGATAGATAGATATATAGGTAGACAGATAAAAAAGCATATAATTTGACAGATAGATAGACAAATACATAAATAGACAGATAGATAAATAGATTGTTAGTTAGTTAGTTAGATAGATAGATATATAGATTGATTGATAAATTAAATACAAATAAATATAAAAAGTAATTGAAAAATTTCTAGACAGATAGACAGATCAATAGACAGATAGATATGTAGATAGATATATAGATTGATTGAAATAGAGATAGATAAACATAATGAAAGACATATAGATAGATAGATAGATAGATATACAGATAAGTAGTCAAATAGATATGTAAGTTATTAGATAGATAAATAGATAGATATATAGAGATACAGATAGATAGATAGATAGACAAGATAGACAAGATAGTATATCGAGATACAGATAGATAGTTAGATTAAGAGATAGATAGACAAGATAGATAGACATATAGTTAGATAAATAGTTAGAGAGAGAGACAGAAAGAAAGATAGATATATAGTTAGATAGATAGACATATAGATAGTTATATAGACAAATAGATAGACAGAAAGATAGATAGATAGATAGATAGATAGATAGATAAATAGATAAACAATTAGATAGACAAATAAATAGATAGATAAGTAAACATATTGATAGATAGATTTATAGATAGATTGAAAGATAGATAGATAGAAAGACTGATAGACAATTAGAAAGAGAAATAGATAGGCATATAGATAGAAAGATAGACAAATAGATAGACTGAAAGATAGACAGACATGTATAAATATATATTGATAGATAGATAGACATATTAATAAATATATTGATAGACAAATTATTAAAACTTTTGATAGATAGATTCATAGACCAATTGATTGACATATTGATTGACAGATAGATAGATAGATTGATAGATTGATTGATAGACCAATTGATAAATAGATTCATAGATACATTGATGGACAAATTAAATGACAAATAGATAGTAGACATATAAATACAAATATAGAATGATAAAAAGCTAAATAGATAGATATATAGATAGATAGTTAAATAGATAGAAAAATAGAAAGGTAGATAGATAGATTGACAAATAGATATATATACAAATAGACAAATAGATAGACAAAAAGATAGACAGATAAACAGATAGATAATATATACATAAATAAATAAACACATAGATATATAGATAGATAGATAGATAGACAGACATATATATAAATAGATAGATTATTAGAAAGATAGAAAGAAATAAAGATAGATAGATAGATAGAAGGCATATAGATAGAAAGAATGATAAACAGAAAGATATATAGTTATATAGATAGATAGTAAGATAGATAGTTATAAAGATATATATACATATAAATAGATAGATTGATTGATTGATAAACATATAGATAGATAGATAGATGATATAGATAGACAGATAAACAAATAGATAGATAAATAGATTTATAGAGAGATAGATAGATAGATAGACAGATAGATATATAGAAAGTTAGAAATATAGATATATAAATTGATAGACAAATAAGATCAACAGACATATAAATAGATAGATAGATAGACAAATAGATAGACATATAAATAGACAAAAAGATATACAGATAGATAGACTTATATATACAAAGTTAGTTATATATATAGACAAATAGATAGAAATATAGATAGATAGATTGCTAGATAGATAGATAGATATATTGTTTGATTGATTGATTGACAGATAGATAGATAGTTAGAGATACACAAATAAATAGATGATATAGATAGACAAATAGATAGATGGATAGATAGATAGATAGACATATATATTGATTGATAGATAGATATAAATATATATAAATTTATAGATAGATAAATATATAAACATATAGATAGACACATAGATAGTTAGAAATATTGAGAGATAGATTGATAAAGAGAAAGAAAGATATATAGATAGAAAGAAAGAAAGATAGATAAATAGATTGATAGATAAATAATTAGATTGAATGATAGATAGTTATATCGATAATTGATACATTGATAAATATATAGATACATAGATATAAAGAAAGATACATAGTTAGATAGATAGATTGATTGATAAATTGATAGTTAATTAGACAATAGATAAATAGAATAGATAGATAGACATATAGATAGACAGCTCGATGATAGATAAATAGAAAAATTGATGGACAAAATGATATATAGATTGATACATAGATTTATAGAAAGATTAATAGATAAATTCTTAGTCATATTAATACACACGAATAGTAAAATTAATAGGCAGATTGATAGACAGATTGATAAATAGATTGATAGAAGGATTAAAAGACAGATGAATAACTGACAAATAGATAGAAACTAGTTAGATAGATAGATCGACGTACATATTTATAGACAGATTTATAGACAATTTTATAGACAAATTGATATATAGTTCGATAGACAAATTGATAGATCGATTGATAAACATTTTAATAGTTATATTGATAGATAGATTGATAGATTGTTTGATATATAGATTCATTGATATATTGATATAGATTGATAGATAGAAAGTTTGTCCGATTAATAGAAAAAAATAAAGAAAGAATGATAAATAGATTTATAGACAGATAGATAAATAGATAGATTGATCGATATATATTTAGACATATAGATACATAGATAGATAATATATAGACATATAGATAGATAGATTGATAAATAAATAGACATATAGATTGATTGATAGTGATATTAATTGATAGATTGATAAATAGATTGAAAGAAAGATTGATAGAAAAATTGATATAAAGATAGAAAGATAAGTTTGATAAATAGATAGACTAATAGACAGATAGATAGACATATAGATAGAAATATAGATAGACAGATAGATAGACAGATATATAGAAAGAAAGATATATAGATTATTATGAAGATAGAAAGAAAGATAGATAATCAAATAGATAGATATATAGATAGATAAAAAGAAAGTTAGATAGATATATTATTATATATATAGATTTATAGATAGATAGATAGACAATTAGATATACAGATAGATAGACATATAGATATAAAGATTGATAGATAAATTGATAGATTGCTTGATATACAGATTCATTGATATATTGATATAGATTGATAGATATTTTGATAGATAGAAAGTTTGTCAGATTAATAGAAAAAAAGAAAGAAAGAAAGATATATAGATTTATAGATAGATAGATAAATAGATAGATTTATCGATAGATATTTAGACATATATATACATAGATAGATAATAAATAAACATATAGATTGATTGATTGATAAATAAATAGATTGATAGATAGATTGATAGTGATATTAATAGATAGATTGATAAATAGATTGAAAGAAAGATTGATAGAAAAATTGATAAACATATAGAAAGATAAGTTTGATAAATAGATAGAAAAATTGACAGATAGATAGGCATATAGATAGAAATATAGATCGACAGATTGATAGATAGATATATAGACAGAAAGATATATAGATTATTATGAAGATAGAAAGAGAGATAGATAATCAAATAGATAGATAGATAGATATATAGATAGATAAAAAGAAAGCTAGATAGATAGATAATTATATATATAGATTTATAGATAGATAGATGGACAATTAGATATACAAATAGATAGGCATATAGATATAAAGATTTATAGATAAATTGATAGAAAGATTGATAGACAGATAGATAGACAGATAGATATAAAGATAGATATATAAACATACAAAGAAAGAAATAGTTAGATCGACATACATACATACAGATAGATAGATATACAGACCAACAGATAGATCAATTATCATTCATGCACACAATCATGCTAGTAGATATACTAACATACATAAAGATAGAAAGATAGACAAACATACAGATAGATAGATAGACAGATATACATATAGACAGAAAGAAAGATATATAGATAGATATATATATATATATACATAATGATATAAAGATAGATAGTTAGATATATATATATATATATATAGATAGACTGATACATAGAGATAAACACATAATTATAAATAGACAAATAGATAGAAAGATATAAAAATAGAAAGACAATTAGACAAATAGAGAGATAGATAGGTTGACTAAAAGCCATATAGAGAATTAGATAGATAGAAAGTTATGCAGATAGACTGGCAGACAAGTATATGCATAGATAAATGGACAAATAGACAAATAAACATGTATCTAGATAGATAGATAAACATATCGACAGATAATCAAATAGATCGATAGAGTTATATACAGATAGGTAGATAGACATATAGAAAGATAAACATACATAAAGATAGACAGATTATTAGATAGTTATATAGAGTGATAGAGAGATAAATCGATAGTCAAATTGATAGAGTATTAGATAAGCAGATAGAAAGAAAGATAGATAGATAAATAGACATATAGACAGACAAATAGATAGATAAACAGATAAATACATATATATTTCGATAGAAAGATAATAGACTAAAAGATATATAGATAAATAGAAATAAAGATAGAGAAAGAGATACAGATAAAAAGACAAAGATATAGATAGATAAATAGACAAATATATAAATATATAAATAAATAGATACAGAGATAGATATAGATCGAAAGATATAAAGATAGAAAGGTTGACAGATAGATAGGTAAATAGATAAACTGATAGACTGATATATAGATAAATAGATGGTTAGTTAGTTAGATAGAATAATATGTAGTTAGCTAGCTAGGTAGGTATGTAGATCGATAGACAGAAAGATAAATAGATAGAGAAATATACAAATATACTGGTAGTTAGATAGATAATAGACATATAGATAGAAATACATATAGATATATATAGATAGAGATAGATAGAAAAAGAAATAGCTAGATAGATTTATAGATAGTCAAGTAGAGAGATAGAGTGATTAGTAGATAGGCAGATACACAAGTAGACATATGACATATACTTATACCTATAGACAGATAAATAGACATATAGATAGATAGAAATACATATACATATACTGATAGACAAATAGATAGGCATATAGAAATTATACAAATATAAAGATAGATAGTTATATAGTAAGATAGATAGATTGATAAATAAATTGTTAGAGAGATAAATAGACACATAGATAGCCATATAGATAGTTAGATAAATATACATAAAGATAGATAGATTATTATAAAGATAGATAGAGAGATATAGAGATAGATATACATATTCATAGATTGAAAGATTGATAGAGAGAGATATACAAATAGATAGACAGATAGATTGATAGAGAGATAGATTTATAGATGCATAGACAGATTGATACACATATAAATAGACATATATATATAGATAGATAGATAGATAGTAAGATTGACAGATTGATAGATATATAGAGAGATCGATAGATATATAGATTGAAAGATAGAGAGACAGACATATAGATAGATAGATAGATTTATAGATAGATAGACAGACAAATAGATAGATAGATTTATAGATAAATAGATAGATAGATAAATAGGCAGCTAGTTAGATAGATAGATAGACAGATAGAATGAAAGTTAGATAGATAGATAGAAAGACAGATAGATAGATAGACCGACAGATAAAAAGATATATAAATAATTATATAAATAGATAGACAAATAGATTGATAGATAGATAGACAGATATATAGACATATAGATTGTTTGATAGATACACAGATTAATAGACAGATAGAGAAATAGATGCATAATTTGATAGTCAAATTGATATGTAATTTCTAGACAAATTAATAGACAGATTGATAAAAATATAAATAGAAAATTGATAGAAAAATAGATTGATAGATATATAAATAGCTAGATAGAGAGATAGATGGACAAATAAATAGATCAATAGATAGATAGATACAAAGACATATAAATATATAAATATATATAAATATATATATATATATATATAAAGATAGATAGATAGAATTATAGATTGAATAATAGATAGTTAGACAGATAGACAGATAGAATAATAGATATATAGATTGGTATTTAGATAGAGAGATAGACAAATAGATACATACATATATATATATATATAGACAAATATATAGATATGATATATAGATAGACTGACAGACTGATAGACTAATATATAAAAAGACTGAAATATAAAAATACATAAAGACTGAAAGATAGAAAAATAGAAAGAAATATAAACATACAAACAAAAAGTTAGACATTTAGAGATATGTAGAAACACAAATATATAAACATACTTACATAGATACAGATAGATAGACAGAAAAATAGATATTCATAGATGTACACTAACAAATAGATAGATAGAAGCTGATAGAAAGATAGATGAATAAAGAGATAGATATATAGATAACTTATAGATAGAGAGATAGACAGTCAGGTAGATAGATAGTCAGACATAAAGATAGAAAGAATAATAGAAAGATAGACATACAAATAAATAAATAAATAGACAAATAAACAGACAAATAGATTCATAGACACATAGAAAAATAGATAGATACTATGATAGATAGATAGATAGAAGTTGTAGGTAATTAGGTAGATAAATTTATAGATAGATTGATTGATAGTTTCATTGAAAGTTTGATAGACATATAGATAGATAGATTTATAGACTTATTGATATACAGATTGATAGATAAATTGATAAAAAGATGGAGATAGATATAAATAGATCGATATAGATAGATAGATAACTAGATAGATAGAAAGATAGATACATAGAAAGAAAAATAGATAGATAGATAGACTTTTAGAAAGGCAAATAGTGAGAGAGATAGAAAGACAAATAGATAGACAGATAGATAGGATGATATATAGATTATTAGATTGATTGATTGATATATAGTTAAATAGATAAATAGAAGATAGATAGATAGATAGACTAATAGATATATAGATAGATAGATAAATAATGATATAGACATATAGATAGATAGACAGATAGATAGACATAGAGAAAGATAGACAGACATATTGATAGATAGATATATTGATTGAAAGATAGATAGACAGAAAGATAGATATATAGATAGACAAATATATAGATAATTAGATAGATAGATAGACAGATATATAGACAGAAAGATAAATAAATAGATAAATAGATAGAAAGTTATATAGATAGATAGCTAGATAGATATACATATAGATAGTCAGATAGATAGATATATATATATTGACAGATAGATAGTTAGACAAATAGATAGAGAGATAGATAGAAAGATAAATAAACAATTAGATAGGCCGATAGATACGTAGATAGATATATAGATAGATAGACAGATAGATAGAAAAAAAGAATGATAGATAAATAGATAGATAGAAATAAAGATATAAATATAGATAGATAGACTAATAGATATATAGAATGATAGATAGCCAATTAGATAGATAGATTTATTGATTAATAGGTAGAAAGATCGAAAGATATATAGATAGATTGATTGATTGATAGATTGATAGACAAATAAATAGGAATATATATATAGATAGTTAGATAGAAACTTGGATAGACAGTTAGATAGACAGATATATAGATAGATAGAATGACAAAATTATATAGATAGTCAGATATACAGATAAATAGACATACACTGATAGAAAGAAAGAAAGATAGATAGATAGATAGATAGACAGACAGACAGACAGAAAATTAGACATATAAAAAATAGAAAAACATAAAGATAGAAAAATAGAATGAAAGTTAGATAGATGGATAGATTGATCAATACATAGATAGATTTTTAGATAAATAAAGTGATAGATAGAAAGATAGATAGAAATATAGATAGAAAGAAAGATAGATGGATATCCTGATAGAAAGATAGATAGATATGAAGATAGATAGACATATAAATAGACAGACAAATATATAGATAGATAGATAGATAGAAAAATAGATAGATAGATAGTTAGATAGATAGATAGTTAGATAGATATATAGATAAATAGTTCGATATATAAATAGACAGATATATATATATATATATATATATATAGACAGACAGATATATTGATAGATTTAATAATATATTGATAGATAGATATAATAATATATAGATAGATAGACAAAAACATTGATACAAAGATAGATAGAAAGATATACATATAGATAGATAGATTAATTCACCAATAGATTAATAGATAGACATATTATAAGATAGATAAATAGATAGATTGAGAGTTAGAGAGATAGAGTGATAGAGAGGTAGAGAGGAAGAGAAGTAGATAGAAAGATTTAGAGAGATATAGAGATCTAAAGAAAGAGATAGAAAGATAGATAGAATAAATTCAAATAGATCGATAGATAGATACACAGATACATAGACAAATAGATACACATAATGATTGAAAGATAGATAGAAAGATAGATAGATATAATGATTGACATGTAGATAGAAAGATTATTAGATGGATAGATTGACAAATAGATAAATAGAAAGATATACAGATAGATAGATTTAGAGATAGATAGAAATATATTCAAATAGATAGACACAAACATAGACATATATATAGATAGACAGATAGACATATATAAAGTTAGACAAACTTGTAGACAAACAAATAGATATATAGAAAGTCAAATAGATAGATAGACATATAGAGAGGGAGGTAGATAGATAGACATATAGGCTTACAGATAGATAGTGAAAGATAGAGTATCAGATATATAGATAGATTGATAAATTACCAAATAGACAAATAAACCATCAAGCACATAGATAGTTAGGAAGACAGACAAACAAATAGATAACTAAATATGCCGACAGATCGATAGACAAATAGACAGACAGACAAAAAGACAAATAGGAAGATAGACTGATAGAAAGTATGATAGATAGATTAAAAGATAGATTGATAGACAACCAAACATATAGATAGATAGATACATAGATAGTTTGATAGATAAATTGATAAATAGATTGATAGATACATTGGTAGTCATATTGATAGTTAGATTGAGAGACAGATATATAGACATAAATTTTGATAGATAGATAGATTAATATACATGTTGATAAGATGATTGATATATAGATTGATAGACAATTTGATATATAGATAGATATGCAAATAGTTATATAGATAGTTAGATATAAAAATACACAGATTATTAGATAGATATAAAGATAGAGAGATAAATAAGTAGATAGACAAACAGAAAGAAAGACAGACAAATAGATAGATAGATAGATAAATAGATTGACAAATAGATTGACAACTTGATAGACATTTTGATAGATAGATTAAAAGATAGACAAACAGATATATATATATATATATATAGATAGACAAATAAATAGACAAATTGATAGATAGATAGATAGATAGAAATATAGATAGACAGATATAGATAGATAGACAAATAAATACAATTGATAGATAGACAGATAGATAATAGATTGATATATTTTTGATAGATAGATATACATATAGGTGGACTGATAGATAGATAGATAGATAGAACTACAGTTAGACAAATAGAAAAATAAGCCAATAGCTAGATATATAGATAGACAGACAAATGATATACATTCTGATATTCATATTGATAGATAGAATCATAAACATTTTGATATATAGATTGAAATAAAGATACATAGATGAATAGTCAGATAGATATCCAGATAGGTATATAAATAGATATATACATAGATAGAGAGATAAAAAGATAGAAAAATAAATAGATATATTGATATAAATATAAATAGATAGATAGACAGATATATTTATAGATATGTATATATATAGATAGACAGATAGATAGATATATAAATAAATCAATTGACATGTAGATAGGTAGATAATCAAGCATGTAGATAGTCAAGCAGGTAGATATATAGATGGACATAGACACACACACATAGACAAATAGATAGATAGACAGATAGATAGAAAGATATATAAACAAATAGATGGATAGATAGATAGATAGTTTTATAGATAGATAAATAGATAGATTGATTGATAGCATGATAGATAGATATATTGAAAATTTATAAATAGGTAGATAAATAGATAGATAAATAATTAGATAGATATATCTATATATTGATAGATAGAGAAATAGATAGATAAATATATAGATAGATAGGCTAATAGATGGACAAATAAATAGTTAAATAGATAGATAGATAGATAGACATATATATTTATATATATACCGATAGATATTAGATAGCTAAACGATATTATAGATATATTGATAAACAAGTTGATAGATAGATTGATTTATAGAATCATAGATAGATAGATAAACATAATGCCATATAGACATATAAATAGATAGAGAGCTAGTCGGATAGACACACAGATAGATAGATAGACATACATATAGATAGACATTTTGACTGATAAACTAACACACTGACACATTTATAGATTGATAGACAAAAAGAAAAACAAATAGATAGACAGATGGATAGACAGATAGTTGGACAGACAAATAGTCAATCAGACATATAGATAGACAAACATATAGATAAACAATCTGATAAATAGATTGATAGACATATTGATATATATATTGATTGATAGATTTATAGACAAATAGATAGATATATAAATAGATAAATAGTTTGATTGATAGATAGACATATAGATTGATAGTTATATAGATAGATAAATAAATAGTCAAATTTATAAACAAAGTGATAGACAGATTGATATACAGATTGATAAATAGATTGATAGACAATTTAATAGATAGATTGATAGACAAATAGATTGATTTATAGACAAATAGATAAACATATAGAAAGATAGTTAGACAGATAGATAGATACATAATAAAGATCGACATATAGATAAATAGGTAGATAGAAAAATTTTTAGACAGATAGATAGATAGATAAATAGATATACATACATATATATATATATAGAAAGATAGAAAGACAAATAGAGAGACAAATAAATAAATAGATAAATAGATAGTTATTTAGATATATACATAGGTAGATAGATAGACAGATAGATAGTGCATTAGTAAGATAGATATATAAATAGATATATAAATAGATAAATATACAAATAGCAAGATAGATAAAAAGATATATAGATAAATATATAAAATATAGATCGACAGATTACATATAGATAGATATATTGATTGATAGACATATAGATATATTGATAGACATATAGATAGATAGGAAAATAGATTGAGAGATAGAAAAATAGATAGATGGACAAATAGACAGATAGAAAGATAGAGAGAAAGTATGATAGATAGATAAACAAAATTATAGACAGAAAGTCAGATAGACTAAAAGACAGATAGACATATAGATTGACAGAGATATAAAAAGATATTTAGATAGACTAATAGACAAATAGACAAGAAGACACGTAGACATATAGAAAGATAGATAATTAGACACATAGACATATAGCTAGTTACTTTGGTAGCTAGCATGGTAGGTCGGTATTTACGTTGTTAGTTAGGTAGGAAGAGATATAGAGAGGTAAAGAAATTGGGAGATATAAAGTTAAATAGATAAAGAGGTAGAGACATAGATAAGTAGAGAGCTAATGAGATGGAGAGATAGAGAGGTAGAAAGATATGGAGATAAAGAGATAGAGATATAGAGAGTTAGAAAGATAGAGAGAAATAGAAATATAGAGATATAGAGAGTTAGAAAGATAGAGAGAAATAGAAATATAAAGATTGAGAGATAGATAGAGAGAAAGAAAGATATAAAGATATATAGATAGATTGATTGATTGATAGATTGTATATTGACATATAGACAGATCGACAATAAAATGAATAGACAAGTAAACATATAGAAAGATAAATAGCTATATTTATAGACAGATAGATAGCTAGATAGAAAGACAGACAGAAAGACATATAGACTAGCAGACTAATAGATTGAAGATTAACAGATAGATAGATAACTAATCACTACAATAAAACTTCAAATTAATGACGTTTTATTCCTCGACATTTTCAGAAAATGTCATTATTCTATTGTAATTAGACATTTAATGACACTTACTAAATGTGTCATTGTTAAGACTGATAGGTTAATAAATTTCTTCACTCCTTAAAAATTGCCAAGGAATAAGGGGCTGAAAATTAAAAACCTTGTCACTTTTATAAGTGTAATTGATGTGCAAATATTAATTTTGAATTTATTGATTTGAAACTAATTTCTTTTGTATTTTTTATCTGAAAATAAGTAATAATATTTAAAATTTTACTCTTGATTAATAAAAAAAATTATCACTTTTTAGTTGATAATTATTATTAAAAATAAAAAGAAATTTAGGATCAAATTTAAAAAATTAAATATTTTTACATTCAAATTTGAATTTTTAATTTATAAAATAAGTAATAATATTTAATTTTAAAATTAAACTGTTAATATTTAATTTATCCTTAAGAGAAATAATAATAAATTGAAAATTTTAGGTCATTTAATAAATTGATGTGATTAATATAATATTAAATTTCTAGCGAGTCTTCATTTAATAAAATTAAGACTCCCTAGAAAGACTAGCGCATCTTCTTCCAATTGTTTAGATTTTTCCAACAGCTCGGCTTCAAGTAGCACGCACTGATATCCTTGGCGATATTTGCATCATCCCGGAAGTTTCCCCATTAAGTTTCTAATTGTATCAGCTCTTCCATACACTTTAATTTTTCCAAAAAACTATGCATTGAATCACTTGAATTGAAGAGGGTAACTTATTTCACCATTGTGAACTTGTGTTCCGATCTTTTTTCATTTCTTCCCAGTATCCTCCAAAATTTTATGTTTTGCATCTTATATTATGCCCTCGTCTCTTTTCATGTAATTATATTGCGTGGCATATTCTTTCCAGTTGGAAATGTAACAGAGTCCCTCGTCGAATAGCTCCCCCTTTTGACAGAACTCAATATATTTTCTGAAGAAGTTGACTTTAACGTAATCATCTGCTACCAGCTTATAATATGCTGCTTGTGTGAAACTTTCTGCAACTTCTTCAAGTTTGGGAACAGGAAGTCTTTCCATTAATAAACAAAAAACCTGCAGTAGAATCTTAGGCACACTGGATTGTAAATTTGCAGCAGAAAAGATAAAAATTAATATAAGTTTGTATAATAAATTATATTAATTAGACATGTCATTTAATTTTTTCTAAAAACATCATTATTTGGAACATGTTTTATGTTTTTATGGCACTTACTAGATGTGTCATTATCAAGATTAATAGATTGTTAAGACTAATAGATTGTTAAGACTAATATATTGTTAAGACTAATAGATTGTTAAGACTAAAAAGGGGCTAAAAATCATAAACCTTGTCACTATTATAAGTGTCATGGATATGAACATATTAATTATGAATGTATTGAATTGGAACAAATTAGTTTGTATTTTTTATTTGTAAAATATGTATTAGGTTTTAAATTGGCACTGGCAACAAACTAGAAAAGTTGAGTGGAAGAGTCTCGGCCTGCTTCTCTTTAGTTTTGTTTCCCATTTCTTCATTGATGGAATTCTCTTTGCTTATTTATATCCTTCGTCCTCAGGGTTATTGTATTCTCGTACATGATCTCAGTGAATAGATTCTTACGCATTGCACGACAGGTCCTCGCTGCCCTTTATTGTTAAATTAGTAGATATGTTATCAAAATGCATTATGCTTAATGGCTACCATTGTTATACGGAAATATTTTGTAGCTTGGCAGGACAAAATAAAAAGCTAAAAAGGAGTTTAAATTGGGATTGAAATATAGAAATTTTAGTCAATTACTCTTGTCATCAGTTTCTACATGGCTTATTTTATGAACTATGGAAAGTAGAGTTGTACATGGCTTATGCAGCATATCTTTGGCATCATGTGTTGTGTTGCTTTTTTGTGAAGTTTAATTAGTTATGTTTCCTTCAATAGATGCAGATTTTGTGATGTTGGTGCTGGATTTGTCGGTGATTTTTCCATTGTTGAGTTATCTACTTTTTATTTTCAGGCTACTATTCTGCCAAAGAGTAATAATAAATTCTTTTCCATATCCTATTTTCAGGCTCAGTATCCAGTTCTTCATGCAAAGTCCAATTTGCTAATTATAAGGGATATAGAGTAGGCAATTCTTGTTGTTGGATTTGAGCAGGTGATTATCCATTCTTTTTTATTTTTGATCTCGTGCCATTTTTATACATGTTGTTCTATTTGTTCTCTCCTCCTCTATTTTTCAGACTGTGAAAGTATGAAAAAAATGAGGCTATAATTCCAAAAAATTTGTGCTCTATAGTCATGTCATTTCAAAATCAATTATCCTAAGGACCTAAAGACATGTAATGTCATATTTATAAATTCGTCAAGGTCACATATTTGTTTAATTTATGTTAGATATTACAGCAAAGTCGAAATATATTAGTATCTTGTATTGAAATAGATGATAGGTAAATTAATACTCACCTAAATAAATACTTTTACTCTAAATTTTAAATGATTTCTATACATTGAGAAGTATAAATAGAATATTACTATTTTCCTCACAAAAAGAAAAGAGAGAAAAGAGGGATATTATTATCAAAACAAAAAGATGTACCTTATATATTTGGGAATATTGATTATAGGAAATGAGAAATTAAACAAAGTATATATAAAAATAATATACATAAATAAGGATATTACTTTCAAAAAGAAACATATACGTTATATACCTTTTATATATGAGAATATTGATTATTGAAAATGAGAAATTAAGTAAAGTATTTGTTTAAATAAGCTACACAAATAAGGAAAATAAGATTTGGGGGTGTAGTAAATAGAATATAAAATTTTTAAGTAGCTAGAAATAAATAAAATAATATAGTTAAAAGGAAAATACATTGCCAATTAAAATTGTACATTTCTCATTATACTATTTATTTTCTCTTTTCCTTAGTCATGTTAAATAAAAAAAATCAACTTATTTTTTCTTTTCCCCAATGTAATGTCCTTTATTCTTATAAATTAGAGAATCAGTTTTTACCTCAAAAATGATTTAAATAATTTTTTGTTAAAATAATAACAAAAAAACGAATAAAAACCTATAATGCACAAGAATGCATGATTGAAGGTTCTAGGATCGGATTTGGAGGAGAATAAAATATTTTTTTATTAATAAATTAACTTTCCTCACATTTTACTTTAATATAAAGAATAATTAAATGATATTTTTTTGTTTAAATATTTTTTTTTCTAAGAATCATACTAATTGTGAGAAATAATTTTTAATATTTAAATATTATTCTAATAATGTTGCATGTGTAAAAAAAATTCAACATTATTACAAAAATTAATACTCATCCTTTCTATCTTATATCTGACATGCATTTTAATATTTTATTAAAATAATTTTTGAATTTTCTTTTAATAGATAAAAAAGAGGTTGCTAACCGAATAACATTGGAATATTGATGTGTTCTTCTATTTGAAGTGTGATCACTATTGGAAATAATTTGTTTTTAAAAATAGATCATTCATGGATCTTAAAGGATCGAAGATCAAAGGAATATGAAGATGAAGTTGAATGCTTTGTTGCATTTGCAATACAAAATTCTGCAAATAAAACCTCCATTAAATATCCATGCTTACAATGTGGTAATATGATTTTCAATACTCAAAAGATTCGAGACCATTTATTATTCTTTGGAATTGATCAAAGTTACCATACATGTTATTGGCATGGAGAGGCAGCTCAAAGAGGCCCACCGTCCATAAGAGCAGAACATTATGATAGACTTCAATTTAATGATCAATGTAGTATAATAGAAATGGTTCAAGCTACACATGATGATTGTCAAAATGATCCTGAATTGTTTGCAAGATTACTACAAGATCTAGAAAAACCATTATATCTTGGTTGTAGAAATTTTACAAGATTGTCTGCATTGATCAAATTATACAACTTCAAAGCACATTTTGGGTGGTCTGATAATAGCTTTTCAGCGCTTTTACAAATTCTTGGAGAAATGTTGCATTTAAATAATGAATTACCTTTGTCGATGTATGAAGCAAAAATGACATTAAATTCTTTGGGAATGAAATATGAAAAAATACATGCATGCCCAAATGATTGTGTACTTTATCGGAATGAGTTGAAAGATGCATCTTTAAGTTCTACCTATGGAACTTCGAGGTGGAAGACAGATACACAGGAACTAAGAGGAGAAAAGGAGTTCTTGCGAAAGTAATGTGGTATTTTTCTTCAATTCCAAGATTTAGAAGAATGTTTCAATCATGAAAAATTGCAAAAGAGCTCATATGGCATGTTGAAGAAAGTAATTTAGATGGGAAAATGCATCATCCATCAGATTCACCATCATGGAAGCAAGTTGATCACAGATGGCTTGAGTTTTTCTTAGAACCTAAAAACTTGAGACTTGCAATTTCTGTTGATTGCATAAATCATCACAGTTCATTTAATAGGAAACAAAGTTGTTGGCCCATTCTCATGATAATTTACAACCTTCCTCCATGGTTGTGCATGAAAAAAAAATTATGATGTTATCTTTATTAATTTCAAGTCCACGACAACCTGGCAATGACATTGATGTCTATTTAGCACCACTAATAGAAGATCTAATAACATTGTGGGAGGTCGGAGTTCAAGTTTATGATGCACATAAACAAGAAATCTTTACATTAAGAGCTGTTCTTTTATGGACAATCAATGATTTTCCTGCATATGGAAACATGTCAGGCTGCAAAGTTAAAGGATATTATGGTTGTCCAATATGTGGAGAAGAAACATATTCTTGTAGGTTTAAGCATGGAAAAAAGAACTTCTATACTGGACATAGATGATTTCATCCAAGAAACCATCCATATAAGAAACAAAAGTAAGCATTTGATGGAAAACAAGAGTTTGGGTCACCTCCACAAATATTGACTAGCGAGGAAATATTAAAAAAAATCAATGGAATTTGCAATTCTTGGGAGAAAAAAGGTTAATCTGGGAAAATCTAAAATCAACAATACAAATTATTGGAAAAAGAAGTCAATTTTCTTTGATCTTGAGTATTGGAAATATCTTCATGTTCATCATAATTTGGATGTAATGCATATTGAGAAAAATATTTGTGAAAGTATTATTTGTACCTTACTCACCATTGCAGGTAAGACAATGGATAGGATTAATTCTCGCCTGGATCTTGTAGATATGGGCTTAAGGAGCGAATTGGCACCAAGGTTTGAATCGAAGAGAACATATCTCCCTCCTGCATGTTATACACTTTCTACAATGGAAAAAAGGTGTTTTACTACATAATTTCACAATTGAAGGTTCCTTATCTATATGTCTATCTATGTACTATTTTATTAATGTATCTATCTATCAATCTATTTATTTGTCTATGTTTTCTATCTATTTATTTGTTTAAATATCTATAAATCTATCTGTCTATGTGTATATGTGGCTATCTATATATCAACCTATCTATATATTTATGTATCTATCTTTCTATCTATATGTCTATCTTATATATATATCTATCTATTTATTTGTGTATCTCTCCATCAATCTCTCTATCTATCTATTAATTTATCTATTTGTTTATATGCCTTTTTGTCATTCTATCTATCTGTTGATCTTTCTATTTATCTATCTATCTATCTATCTATCTCTCTCTCTCTAACTATCTAATTGTCTTTCTTTTTATCAGTCAATTAGTCTATCTATTTTTATACCGATTTATTAATCTATCAATATGCCTATTTGTCTCTCTATCTAATTTTCTATATGGCTAATTTTTTATAAGTCTATCTGTCAATTTGACTATTTGTTTATCAATCTATTTGTTTATCTGTATATCTGTCTATTTGCTTATCTATTCATCAATCTATCTGTCTATCCATCTATCTGACTATCTGTCTATTTGTCTATATGTCTATTTATTTATCTAACTATCTACCTTAAAAGCCTATCTACTTATTTGTTTATTTATTTATCTGTCTATCTATTTATCTATCTATCTATGTGGTAATCTATCTATGTGGTAATCTATCTATCTCTCTATATGTCTATAGATCTATATATATGTCTATCTATCTATATTTCTATCTATATATGTGTCTATCTACCTATCTAGCTATCTGTCTATCTGTCTATTCATTTATCTAACTATTTGTCTATTTTTCTATCCATCAGAGCATCTATCTATTTGTGTATATATATATATATATATATATATATATATCAATCAATATATCTACCTACATATCTTTATATCTATCAATCTAACTAGCTATATATTTAGTTATCAATCAATCAATCTATATATCTTTTAATACATCTTTCTATTTGTCTTTCTTTCCATCTATCTATCTATGTGTGTATCTATCTTTATGTATATCTATCTCTCTCTATTTTTCTTTCTACATATCTATCTATCTGTCTATCTATCTATTTATATATCTATCTATATATCTATTTGTCAATCTATCTGTCAATATTTCATCTAACTATGTGTATTTGTATTTATGTGTCAATATGTTTGTCTATATGTGTCTTTGTGTCTAAATATCTCTATATTTATATAAATAAATGTATATATATATATATATATATATATATATATATATATATATATATCTATTTCTTTATTTATTTATCAATCTATCTATTTATCTATCAATCTAGCTACCGGTCTATCTAACATTTGTCTATCTTTTTATAGATTTATTTCTATATTTGGATATAAGTCTATCGACGTATTTGTTTATCTATCTATCTATAAATTTGTCTATCTATATAATTATTTATTTATATATCTAAATCTCTATGTATCTTTCTATTTATATTTCTATCTATATTTGAATTTATTTATCAATATATCTATCTATATATCGATCTGTCTATCTATATCTCTATATATCTGTATGTATATATATCAATCTATCTATTTATCTATTTATCTATCTATCTCTAAGTCTATTTTACTATCTATCTATTTGTATATCTATCTATCAATCTATATAGCTTTCTATATACTTGTCTATCTTTCTATTTATATAGCTTTATATTGATATATACCTTTCTATGTATGTATCTATCTTTCTACCTATATCACTTTCTATCTATCTACTTTTTTATCTGTATATCTAGCTATCTATCTAACTATCTTTGAGTCTATATATGTATTAATCTATCAGTCTTCCTGTCTATCTTTATATCTGTTTATCTTTCTATCTGTCTATCTGTCTATCTATCTGTCTATCTGTATATCAGTATGTCTATCTATTTGTCTATCTATCTATCTATCTATCTATCTATCTTTGTATCTCATTATTTTCATAGCTATCTATTTATCTATATGTCTATCTATCTATTTTTCAATCTATTCTTATGTTTGTCTTTATATATTTGTATCTATTTATTAATATTTTTGTATGTATGTTTGTGTATTTGTCTATATATCAATAGGTTTATCTCTCTATCAATTTATATATCTATCTATCTGTCAATCAATTAATCAATCTATCTATCTATCTATTTATATATCTATCTATCCATATTTCTGTCTTTCAATATGTTTATTTTTCTGCCTATCTATTTATTCATCTATCTATCTATTTATCTATATGTCGATCTATTTGTATATCTGTCTATCTATCTATCTAATTATATGTATATTATTATATCTTTCTATTTGCATATCTATCAATCTATCTTTCCATCTCTATATTTTTCTATCTATCTATTTGTATATCAGTCTACCTATTTATTTGTATATGTATTCTTATGTTTGTCTATCTATCTTTGTATCTATTTATCACCCTATGTGTCTATGTGTCTGTGTCTATTTGACTTTTTGTATTTGTGTATAAGTGTTTATCTCTGTATCTATTTATATATCAATCTGTATATTTATCAAACTATTTATTTATCTTTCTGTCTATATATATATTTATGTAACTATCTATCTACCTATAAGTATATTTTTCAAATTGGATATCTAAATATCTTCCTTTATGTTTATTTATATATTTATGTATCTATCTATCTAAATATCTATCTATACATTTTTCAATCTATATATCTATCTAATTATCTATTTATCTGTCTATATGTTTATCTATCTATTTGTTTAACTATATATCTACCTACCTACCTATCTATCTATCTATTTGTCTATTGATCTATTTTCTATCAATCTATATATCTATCTATCTATCTATAGATCTATATATCTATCGATCATTCTACCAGTCTATTTGCTATCTATCTATCTATTAGTCTATTTGTTTCACTATCTATCTATTTGTTTGTCTATCTATTTATATACATGTCAATCTATCTATATGTCAATTTGTTTGTATGTCTATTTATCGTTCTATCTATTTGTTTGTCTATTTATCTTTCTATTAGTCTATTTGTCTATCTATTTTTTTATATTTCTATCTAACTATATTTATCACTATCTAACTATCTATCTATTTATTTTTCTATCTATCTATATATTAGTTTATCTGTTTGTCTATCTATCAATCTGTTTATTTTTCTATCTATCTATTTATTTATCTATCTGTCTATATATCTATCAACTATCTATTTATCTATCTGTCTGTCTATCTGTCTGTGTATCTGTCTATGTATATATCTATCTATATATATATTTCTCGAGTTGTCTTTTAGTCTATCACTCTAATTATCTATTTGTTAATTTGGCTATCTAGCTTTCTATCTATGTATATATTTGTCTATCTATCTATCTATCTATTTATCTATCTATCTATATGTCTATCGATCTATCTATTTATTTGTCTATTTATCTATTTTACTATAGGTCTATCTGTCTATCTATCAATTTGTCTATTTTTTTTATTATTATATCTGTTTATATGTCTATATGTCTATCAGTCTATCAATCTATCAGTGTATCAATCTTTCACTCTTTCTGTCTAACTATCTTTCTATCTATCAATCTAGATATCCAACATCTATATATCTCTCAATCTATTTGTCTATCATCTATCTATCTATATTTCGACATCTCTATCTATCTTTAATCTAAATGTTATAATTGTATGAATCTATATATGTAACTATCTAACTATCTATCGTTCTATCTATATCTATATAACTATCTAACATGTATTTGTTTATCTATCTATCATTCAATCTATCTATCGATCTTTATATCTATCTATCTATATCTATATATATCTATCTATCTATCTATCTGCATGTCTATCTGTCTATATATCTACTTGTCTATATGTCTATTTATCAATCTGTATATCTATCATCTACCTATCTATATTTTTATATATCTATCTATTTATTTATGTGTGTATCTATCAAAATGTCAATTAATCAATCAATTTATCAGTTTATATATCTATCTATCTCTCTATCTATTTGTCTACCTACCTATCTATCGAGCTGTCTATCTAACTATCTATCACTATATCTTTCTATATATCTATTTATCTACCTGTCTATTTATTTGTCTATCTATCTATATGTCTATATGTTTATTTATCTATTTGTCTATCTGACTATCTATTTATGTATTTATGTGTTTATGTGTTTATGTGTTTATGTGTCTATCTTTCTATCTTTCTATATGCCTATCTGTCTATCTAACTATATATATAAATATTTGTTTATCTATCAATCTATATTTATATCTATCGATTTGTATTTCTATTATTATGCATATCTTTTGTCTGACTATCTTTTAATCTTTCTATTTGTGTAATTGTCTATCTGTCTATCTATGTATCTATAAATCTATTTATCTGTCTTTCTGTCTATCTATTAATCTATACATACATATATATATATGTCTATATATCTCTATTTATCTATCTATTTATCTTTCAATCTATATATCTATGTATCTATATTTCTATCTTCTCTGTATTTGTCTAATTATCTATTTTGTCTTTCTATGTATCTTTTTATAAATCAATCTTTATATCTGGCTATGTATGTATATGTCTATCTATATATCACTCTATATATCTATCTGTGTATCTATATATCTCTCTATCTATCTATCTACCTATATTTCTATCTATATATCTATCTAAATATCAATTTATATGTCTATCAATCTATCTATTTGGATATCATACTAAGACTTTATATGTCAATCTATCTATCTTTCCATGGGTCTAGTCTTTTAACTATCTATCTTTCTATCTATTTATCTCTCTATTTATCAGTATATCAATCTCTATATCAATCTGTATATCTGTTTATCTATCTATTTGTATATCTATGAATCAGTCTATCTATATATCTATCTATCTATATATCTATCTATCTATATATCTATCTATCTATATATCTATTTATCTATTAGTATATATGTTTATCTATTTATGTATCTATCTGTATATCTATCTATTTATCTATATTTCTATCTATCAATTTTTCAATGTGTCTGTGTATCTATTTATCTATCAATATACGTATCTATCTACCTATCTATCTGTCTTTGAATCAATCAATCTGTCGACCTATCTTATGTCTATCTATCAATATATATATCTATCAATCAAATTATCTATCTATCAATATATCTAACTATCAATCTATCTATCTATCCATATGTCTTTCTATGTATCTATCTATTTTCAATGATTCTAACTCTTTATTTCTCTATCTCTTTATCTATCTTTCATCTATCAATCCATCTATATTTTTATCAGTCTATCTGTTAATCTGTCAATATGTCTATTTATTTATTTATCTATCAATCTGTCTATCTATCTCTATATCTATCTAACTATATAATAGTCTAACTATATATATCTATTTGTATATATCTCTATTTGTGTCTCTATCTATCTATCTATCTATCTCTATATCTATCTATCTATCTCTATATCTATCTATATATCTATTTCTATATCTATTTATATGACTATGTATCTATTAGTGTATCTCTCTATTTGTCTATTTGACTAATTGTAAATATGTATATGTTCTTATATATCAAAATGTCTATATGTCTATAGTTCTCTTTGTATATCTATCTAATTGTCAATCTATCTTTCTGTCTATTTGCATATCCATCTATCTGGCTATGTGACGATCTTTGTATATGACTATCTATCTATTTGTCTATTTGTCTATCTACTTATCTATCTCCATATTAATCGATCGATCGATCTATCTATCTATTTATCTATCTAGCTGTCTGTCTATCACTTTATCTATCTATTTATCATTCTATCTATCTATCTATTTATATTATATCTGTCTATTTGTCTATCTACTATGTATTTATGTGGTATCTTTATATCTACACTACAACAAAACATCAAATTTATGATGTTTTGTTCCTTAACATTTTCAGAAAATGTCATTATTCTATTTGTAATTAGACATGTCATGACATTTTTATAAATACATCATTATTTGGAACATGATTTCTGTTTTTATGGTGCTTACTAGAAGTGTCATTGTTAAGACTAATAGGTTACGAAATTTCTTGACTCCTTAAAAAATGACAAGGAATAAGGGGTTGAAAATTAAAAACCTGGTCACTTTTATAAGTGTCATGGATATAAAAATATTAATTTTGAATTTATTGATTTGGAACTAATTAGTTTTGTATTTTTTTTATTTGTAAAATAAGTAATAATATTTTAAATTTTACTCTAGATTAATAAAAAAAATTTCAATTTTTAGTAGAAAATTATTTATTAAAAATAAAAAGAAACTTATGATCAAATTAAAAAAAAATTTAAATATTTTTACATTCAAATTTGAATTTTTTAATTATAAAATAAGTAATAATATTTAATTTTTAAATTTAATCTATTAATATTTAATTTATCCCAAATTGAAATAATAATAAAATGAAAATTTAAGGTCATTTAATAAAATGATGTGATGAATATAATATTTAATTTATCTTCATTTAATAAAATGAAGATTCGCTAGAAATTGCGAGTCTTCATTCCTCGCCATACGCATCACTCGAGATTATCGTTTTGAAAAGTATCCAAAATTTAGGTAATCTTAATATTTTTAATGCATCAATCGAGATTATGTTTTGAGCAGTATTTTCAATTTCATCTTCAACACCATGTCCCAATATATTGATTCGCTGATTGAAAAAATATTACGAGCAACGAAATCAAGATTTCGTTAATAAATCGAAAAAAAGAAAAATCATGTATTCATTAATACATGATTTCGTGAATCGAAAAAAATGTTTCGGGCAGTGAAAACTGGATTTCGATGGACAAAATATGGATTTCGATTCACAAAATCATGCTTTCTTTCAACAAAAACATGATTTCGTGAATCATGTTTATCTAATTAAATTTCATCTCATTTTTAGATATAAATGAGATTTAGTGAATCATGTTTTCGTGAAATATGATTTCGTGAATCATGTTATCTATTTTATCTAGTTAAAATCCAGCCAAAATTGGTTTTTAGCTACCCATATTTCCTGGCTGTATAGCTAAAATATAAATTTTTAAATTCATCTCATTTTTTAAATATATATTTTTTAAATATAAATATAGTGAAATCTGGATAGCTAAAATATAAATTTTGTTTCTTTTTTAATTTCATCTCTTTTTTCTTAAATATATATTTTTGTTTTTGATTCAGGTCAAAATCATTTATTTTATTTTTTGTTTTTAAAATAATCATCTAGTTAAATTTAAGTATATATCAGCATTGTGTGTGTTGTGATGAAATGGTATTTTATATATTAGTTAAAAAATTATTTTTAAAAAGTTAGTTATAGTTTGTTGAGGTGGATAGCTAAAATAGATTGCATTGTTGGAGTTAACTTTAAAAATTGAATAGCTAAAATAGATACTATATTATTTTAATATTTTTTTAGTTGCTAAATAAGAGAGCATTGTTGGAGATACTCTAAAACTCTTGCAACCCGACAAAGCACAAAGTCACAAACAACACTAATCTAAATGGTAGACTACTATTCTTCTTTTCATTCTTCCGATTGAATCAGTTGAAAGCTCCTATTGAATCAATGATTTTGTGGTATTATTAATCCAGAGTCTTCTTTCGGTGACTTGTACATGATGAATCCAAATTTTAATGTTCTCACCCATGAGGAGCTCCTGCAAATCTGGTATTATTAATTCAGACATTGATTTTGTTGGTGGAGGACCTTGAGACTTCTTTGATAGTCTTATAAATGAGGAGTCTAATTTTTAATGTCTTTTTCCTTGTCTCCTTTTAATTTGTGTATAAAAAATGGGCTAGTTCACTATAATTTATGTATCAGAAAATGAGAAAATCTTCCCTATTTTTTTTGTTAAGCAGTTTAAGTTTATCAAATATGGATGATTATAGTATTCTGGGGTGGGCTCTACTTTAAAAAGATTGAAGAGTTTACTATTGTAAGATTACATTTTTTAGGAGTTAACGGGTTGAGTTAATGTTTGAAAGGTTATGATGTTTAGAGAGTGTTATTTCTAGTTTCAGAGCTAAGTTCGCTAGTTTGGTTTGAAGGGAGAAGGCAATGTGGGAGTTAAGTTCTGGAATAATTTTCTACTTCCTATCACACTGCCATTTAGAAAAAATGTGATTCCAAATTTTTTACTCATTGAGTCATGTCAATCTTTTCACATGTCTACAAAATAAAATAAAATAATTCTTGGGAAAGGAGGTCAAATAAGGCAAAGTGGAGGGCCAAGAATTTTCTCTCCTCCTCTATTTTTCAGACCGTGAATGTATGGAAAAAAGAAGGCTATAATTCCTAAAAATGTGTGCTCTATAGTCATGCCATTTCAAAATCAATTAGCCTAAGGACCTAGAGACATGTAATGTCATATCTATAAATTAGTTTAGCTCATGTATTTGTTTATTTTATGTTTGATATTACAGCAAAATCAAAATATATTATTATCTTGTATAGAAATATATGATAGGCAAATTAATATGCACCTAATTAAATACTTTTACTTTATTTTTTAAATGTTTTCTATTCATGGAGAAGTTTGAATAGAATACTACTATCTTCCTCACAACAAGAAGATGTATTTTATATACCTTGGAATATTGATTATTGGAAATGAGAAATTAAACAAAGTATTTATAAAAATAAGCTACACAAATAAGGATATTACTATCAAAAAGAGAATATATATGTTATATACCTTTTATACATGAGAATATTGATTATGGAAAATGAGAAATCAAGCAAAGTATTTGTTAAAATAAGCTACACAAATAAAGAAAATAAGATATGGGGGTCCAGTAAATATTATATAAAATTTTTAAGTAGCTAGAATTAAATAAATAATATAGTTAAAAGGAAAATACATGGCTAATAAAAATTTTCCTTTTCTCCAAACACTTTTTATTCTCTTTTTTCTTAGACATGTTTGATAAAAAAAATCATCTTATTTTTTCTTTTCCCCAATGTCATGTCCTTTTTCTTATAAATTAGAGAATTAGCTTTTAACTCAAATATGATTTAAACAAATTTTCATAAAAAAAATAATAAAAAAGGAATAAAAACCTATAATTCACTAGAATGCATAATGGGAGGTTCTATGATCAGATTATGAGCAGAATAAAATATTTTTATATTAATGAATTGAATTTTCTCATATTTGACTTTTATATATAGAATAATTAAATGATATTTTTTGTTTAAATATTTAATTTTCTAAGAATCATGCTAACTGTGTGAAATAATTTCTCATGTTTGATTTCCTTCAAGAAAATATGCAATTTGAAATAAATTAAAAAGTATTTATTGATTTATGGATTATTATTATTATTATTCTTATATTTGTTGTTTAAATATAAAGATAGGGACATCAAAATTAATAGTCATCCTAGATGACCACTTATTATCCTTCTTCATTTAATTCAAACACAAAGTTATTATATTTAAAGTAAAAAGTTAACCTTAGTTGGAATATATATAAGTAAAAAGTTATCCTTGGTTGGAATATATATATATATATATATATATATATAATCATTTTTTTGTGAAAGATAAAATTAAAATAATGATATAATTATAGTAAAAATATTAATAATCATCATCATTTAGGCTATTATGATACGTTAGATAATAATAAAAATTTTGGTTGCCTTATTGTTTATTTTGTGGGACAATTACATATGTGCACTTTAAATAATCAAAATTAATTAATTTCATTCAATTTCCTTCATAGTATTTTGACTGTTTGATCTTGCTTTAAGTTGAAAGTTGATTCTTAGGCCTTCCTAATAAAAGTAATATATTTGAAATAAGCATACGGTAGAATAAGTGTAAGTTAATCTTTTAAATGATTTGAAAAAAGTTAATCTTCTAAAATTAATGCGATATGTAATAAATTTAAAAAAATGAATGAACATTGGTGGTTGACACATAGAAATTATGTATTCCAATATGGGATAGGAACCACTCCCTAATTTATGATGTTAGAAATGTTAGCATAAAACAAATAACATAACTTGATATTATATATGTTAATATTTATATACACTTATTGTAATGTGATTATACATCTTTTTGAATTTACTACTCCTAAGCAATAATATATATATATATATAATTGGATTGTTTAAAATTATAAATATTCAGTATGTTATTCTATAAGGGTAGATATATGTAAACAAAGTCAACATGATTAGAATAGTAATGCTCATTCCTTCTATATTAGATCTGACATTTTTATAAATATTTAATTAAATTGATTATTGAATTTTCTTTTAACAGAGAAAATAGAGGTTGCTAAACGAATAACATTGGAATGTTGATATGTTCTTCCATTTGAAGTTTGATCACTATTTGAAATAATTTGATCTTTAAAAATGGATCATTCATGGATCTCAAAGGATAGGTAGGAGATCTAAGAAATATGAAGATGGAGTTGAATATTTTGTTGCATTTGCAATACAAAATTCTGCAAATAAAACCTCCATTAAATGTCAATACTTACAATGTGATAATATGATATTCCATACACCTCAAAAGATTCGAGATCATTTATTTTTGTTTGGAATTGATCAAAGTTAACATACATGGTATTAGCATGGAGAGGCAGCTCCAAGTGGCCCACCAACCATAATAGCATAACATTATGATAGACTTCAATTTGATGATCAACGTATTACAATAGAAATGGTTCAAGCTGCACATGATGATTGTCAAAATGATCCTGAATTGTTTGCAAGATTACTACAAGATGTAGAAAAACGATTATATCCTGGTTACAGAAACTTTACAAGATTGTCTGCCTTAATCAAATTATATAACTTGAAAGCACGTTTTGGGTGGTCTGATAAGATCTTTTCAGAGCTTTTACAAATACATGGAGATATGTTGCCTTTAAATAATAAATTGCCTTTGTCCATATATTAAGCAAAAAAGACATTAAATTCTTTGGGAATGGAATATGAGAAAATACATGCATGCCCAAATGATTGTGTACTTTATCGGAAGGAGTTGAAAGATGCATCTTTATGTCCTACCTGTGGAACTTCGAGGTGGAAGATAGATAACACATGAACTAAGAGGAGAAAAGGAGTTTTTGCGAAAGTAATGTGGTATTTTTCTTCAATTCCAAGATTTAGAAGAATGTTTCAATCATGAAAAATTGCAAAAGAGCTCATATTGCATGTTGAAGAAAGTAATTTTGATGGGAAAATGCGTCATCCATCAGATTCACCATCATGGAAGCAAGTTGATCACAGATGGCTTGAGTTTTTCTTAGAACCTAAAAACTTGAGACTTGCAATTTCTGTAGATTGCATAAATCCTCACAGTTCATTTAATAGGAAATAAAGTTGTTGGCCCATTCCCATGATAATTTACAACCTTCCTACATGGTTGTGCATGAAAAAAAAAATTTATGATGTTATCTTTATTAAATTCAAGTCCACGACAACCTGGCAATGACATTGATGTCTTTTTAGCACCGCTAATAAAAGATATAATAACATTGTGGTTGGTCGGAGTTCAAGTTTATGATGCACATCAACAATAAATTTTTACTTTAAGAGCCATTCTATTATGGATAATCAATGATTTTCCTGCATATGGAAACATGTCAGGGTGCATAGTTATAGGATATTATGGTTGTCCAATATGCAGAGAAGAAACATATTCTTGTAGGTTATAGCATGGAAAAAAGAACTCTTATACTGGAAATAGATGATTTCTTCCAAGAAACCATCCATATAGGAAACAAAAGAAAGCATTTGATAGAAAACAAAAGTTTTGCTCACCTCCACAAATATTGACTAGCGAGGAAATATTAAAAATAATAATGGAATTTTCAATTCTTGGGGGAAAAAAAGGTTAATCGAGGTAAATCTAAAATCAACAATAAAAATTGTTGGAAAAAGAAGTCCATATTCTTTGATCTTGAGTATTGGGAATATCTTCATATTTGTCATAATTTGGATGTAACGCATATTGAGAAAAATGTTTATGAAAGCATTATTGGTACCTTACTCAACATTGTAGGTAAGACAAAGGATGGGCTTAATTCTTGCTTGGATCTCGTAGAATAGGCTTAAGTTGCGAATTGGCACCAAGGTTTTAATCAAAGAGAACATATCTCCCTCCTGCATTTTATACAGTTTCTACTATGGAAAAGAAGGTGTTTTTCCAAACACCTTTGCAATTGAAAGTTCCGTATGGATATTGTTCTAACCTTCGAAACCTCGTGTCAATGGAAGACTTGAAACTTTATGGATTAAAATCCCAAGACTATTATGCATTAATACAACAATTTTAGCTTGTTTTGTTACGTTCTATCTTGCTCAAGCATGCGAGGAATGTCATTTGTAGATTGAGTTTCTTTTTCAATGCTCTCTTTAGTAAAGTCGTTGATGTTCCTTCATTAGATGAGTTACAAAATGAGATAGTGGTGATATTATGCTTGTTTGAAAAGTACTTCCCCACCTTCATTCTTTGATATCATGGTGCATCTTACTGTGTATCTTGTAAGAGAAGTGAGACTTTTTAGACCGGTTTACTTTAGGTGGATGTACCCATTTGAAAGGTTTATGAAAGTGTTAAAAGGCTATGTACGAAATCGTACTCGACCTGAAGGTTGTATTGCTGAATGCTATATTGCAGAAGAATTAATCGAGTTTTGTACAGAGTACTTATCAAATGTGGATGCAATTGAAATTCCTAGTAGTTTAAATATTGACCAAAAAGTCGGGGCACAAATATTCAGAGGTCATACTATGAAGGTAGATTCCAATTTATGGTTACAAGCACTTCATTATGTGTTGGAAAATACCTCAATTGTCCAACCTTATATTGAGTTAGCACCACTAACTTTTTGTTTCTTTATTTGTTGTACATATAATATATTACTCTAATTATTTAATTATTATACATGACTTCATAGAGAGCACATGCAATGGCTGAAAGTGAAACATCCACGTCAATTAAAAAGGCAAAAGTGGTTACATGATGAGTATGCACGTACTTTTACCTTTTGGTTATGACAAAAGGTACTACAATGGTTTCTTAAATTTTCCATAACTTTTACATTAATGGTTAACATATAAATGATAACTGGAACTTATTTCTATAGGTTGAAGTTGTAATTGAAAATAATGAACCTGTATCTGAAACCCTTAAATGGATAGCTGATGGTGCAAGCCATAATGTGATGACGTATAATGGTTATGTCATCAATGGGTGTCAATATAATACCAAGGACCGTGATGATTTATGAGCTACCTAAAATAATAGAGTTAGTATTGTAGCAACGACCATGCAAATTACTAGTGCTAAGGATAAAAATCATATTTTCGGGGAGCTTTGTTTTATGAAGTTATTACTGAGATTTGGGACCTTGATTATACTATATTCAGAATTACGGTCTTCAAGTGTGATTGTGTTGATAATAAGAATGGAATCAAAGTCGATGATCTTGGGTTTACCTTAGTTGACTTTAGTAGAGTGGCTCATAAGTCAGATTCATTCATATTAGTCTCCCAAGCTAAGAAAGTCTTCTATGTACAAGATTAGCTTAATCCAAGATGGTCAATTGTTTTGTCAACCCCTCAACAAGACTTCACAGAAATAGTAAATGATGATGATCCTATGGTCATTTCTATTGAACATAGTCCAGTCATATCTTCTTTGCCACAAGTTGAATTATTTGATGCAATGGATGACTATGATCAAATTTGTATTCGAGATGATTGTGAGGGAATTTGGGTTGAGAAAAAATCATATATGTAACCAAATTGTAGCTTATTTATGGTATTGTGAATTGATATGCTACTATAGTATTTTGTAGTGTAAATGTATGCTTACTAGTTAATTTATTTGTCTTTGTTATTAGATGATTGTTATGCTTTCAATTTTAGATAATGTCAGGTTGACATTATTCAAAACATTGACAGTATTATGTTTTATGCAAAGCAGCTGATTAGGTAATGCCTTAAATTAGTTAATTTTATATTCTTTAAATTTTTGTTAGGTATTTTAGTACTTTTATTTAAACATTATAAATATTTTTATGATAGGTATGGATACAGAACAATAAGATAAAGAAACTAAAAGATAGAGATGTAGAGGGATAACAAGAAAGATTATGATTATCAAGAATATGAGCAAAGGAATAAAACTTGTAGTAAAGTATAATGTTGATGGTGTTTATGTTGGACAAGCTGCTGTGCATCTCACAAGTTATTTAGGCATATTGGCATTTACCATGGTCCCAATTAGATATAACACTTGACACCATGTACCTAAGCAATTGAAGAATAAATTGTGGGACTCCATTGAGGTAAACTAGTATTTTTTTTCTATCTATAATATTATCTAATTCTATTTGAAATTTTTTTTAACAACTAATAATGATGTTCATTACTTCTAGGCTGCATTTACATTGGATTGTAAAAGTAGAACTTATTGTATAAAATCAATGAGCAGGTGCTTTAGATCATTCAAGAACATGTTGACTGCAAAGTATATCATTCCTTTCAAAGACTAACTAGAGATTCTTAAAAAACCACCAGTTGAATACAGTTTTATTGAAGATGAAGATTGGAAAATTTTTGTCAAAGAAAGATTATCTCAAAGATTTAAGGTAAATTTCTAATTATTTTCATATCATATACTCATATTTTCTTTACTTAATATGAAATAAAATTTGAAGGAATTGAGAGAAGTTCAAAAAGAAAGAAGGAAAAAGCATATTTATAATTATCATCTTAGTAGGAAGGGATATGCTGGTCTTGAGGAAGAGATGGTAAGTTAAAGATGTTAATTTACAATTTCAATATTTTAAAAAGTTGGTAGCAACCGGCTTTACTAAAGTCATTGATAGAAGTGTATTATGGAAGAAAGCAATGGAGAAAAAAGATGACACTTATGATGAAGTGGTCATTCCGGTAGTGGAGAAGATTGTAAGTATAAGTAATGTAACATATATTTCATTTACATTAATAACTTATTTATATTAACCAATATGACATTAAATTTTATAACATCATTGTGTTTTAGGATAATATGTTGTAATAGTCACAAGAAAGTAGTTTGAGTTTCAATGGAAATGACATACTTACTAAAGCATTGGGAACTCCTGATATAGTGGTCGAGTACTAGCTAAAGGAAAGCATTATACACCATGACAATATTTCATTCTATGGCAGATCAGTGTTTTGCTGAGAATTTATGAAAGAATCGCAAGAGCGACAATCAAAGTTTGAGGCAAAAATTTTATTCCAACTCTCTCATATGGTACCCACCACACCACAATCTAATGTTAGTAGCTCTAACATGCTCCAAGAATATATTGGCCTTCCTAAAATTGTTGAGCAACCAAAATGTCGAGTAGATGACCACACTCCTCCAACGCTAAAAGCAAACAAGGTAAGGTGTAATTAATATTATGTTCTATAATAAAATTGTGTTAACACAAACTCATAATTTTCATATTAACTTACCTAGTTGATTAATTCCTATATAGAAGTAATGTTACAATATATGTTTGTATAATAAATTATATTAATAAGCTCATTAAGTTATGATAACTCAATTTTGTCTAACTAATTCTTTCCTACTTGAAAATTATCAACTTTAGATGATTGCATATAACTAAATAATATTGTTTCATTTTATAGGTTAGGAAATGTCAATTGGCCATAGGGACAAAAGAAAATGTAGTTGCATCTGGAACAATAGTACTTGAATGTGGTGCTAACTTCCTTTGTTGCTGTGGATGTTTCTTATGATCCAAATGCATTACTTTCTATACCTATTCCAAGCCAAATTAACCTACTATTGGAGATGCTATTGGGCATCAAATTTTATGGCATGCCCAATTAGTCATTCTTACTACTCATCTCATCCTGGTATGTGCTTTTTTTTAAATAAAAAATTTCTTGTTACTAATATAAAAACTATTTTATTTAGGAAAATTCTTATATATACAATGATATGTTATGTTTGATGGGATTCAAAGAAATTTAAGAAACAGAGGAATAAAGAGAGAACATTGAGTTTTAAGGATGAGAACCCTGTAGATATCAAGAACTTTGCTACATTTATTAGGCTGTTGTTAAAGGATGAGAAGGTACATGCAGTAGAAATTATGGAGGATGTTTTTGGAGAGTCTTTTAAGACCTTCCTCATGAAAGAAGATATGGATATCATAATTTCATCAATATAAGTGTCATCTAATTGCCTTATGTTCTATATATGGTAAGAGAAATATTTAATATGGTTTTCATATATTTTAACTATCTTATTTATGCTTTAATTTTTCATAATGAGAATTGTAATTAATTTCAGTTACATTAAAATATTAAAACTTTTAAATATTGTATAAAATTAAATTAGACACTTACATAAAAAGATGGTTGATGCTAAAGAGGCAGAGCGATTTATTTTTATAAATCCGACCTTGGTTTCCAAAGCTGGAATGGGAGAAGCAAGCAAGAAAAATAGGTCAAGGGTTATAGCTAATCCGTTGATGAATGCAAATAATGCTGATTTTTTTTATTCCATATAACCAAGGGTAAGTTATTAAACATAAGTAAGCTTATAAGTATGCATATTTATCAAATTATAATTGATATGTAGTTACACTCATGTTAATTTTGTAGTTGTCATTGGGTTTTGGCGGAACTTGACATAAGGACTTTGATTGCCTATTACCTTGATTCCTTGCATCATCAACCTTCAGATGATCTTAAAGACATTGGTAATATGTAAGTTTTCCCCTTAATATTATAGAATGAAGCATAGTTGGTAAAAAAATTATTTTCTTCATGCAGGGCTCTAAGAATTCATCCACTTAAAAAAAATAAATCATCAAAAAGAAAGCCTAATTGACTTGTATTATGGGTAAATAACTCATATAAACTGAGTAATAAAGTATTTAGTGTCATCTTCTTAATTTTAAACTTAGTACAATATGACATACAAGTAACTCTATATAAATATAATGATTTTTTTATCTATTTAGTGCCCGATACAACTAGGTAGTTTTGAATGTGGATACTATGTGATGAGATATATGAGAGATATCATTCTCGATCAAGGATGTCTTACAACAAATGTATGTTTTGATTTGTTGGTTCTCAATATATCAATGGTTATTTTATTTTCCAATGTAATTGATGAAACTATTACTTTACTTTTCAATAGTTACATGGGAAAAAATCATACAACAATGATGAATGAATGAAGTACGATCTGAATGGGTGATGTTGGTGACTCAATTAATACTTTCTTCGGTTTGAAAAGCTTTGAGGACACCTTTTTGTATTGAAGCATGAACAAATTTTGGCATATCCAACTATCACTTTTGATGAGGTTCATACTTTATCTCTCTTTTAAACCAAACTATGACTGAAGGTAAATTGTTCAACATAATCATTTGAAGACTTTTTAGTATTTTCCTTCCACATTAATGATATTTCTTTAATTTCCAATAGTTAAATTAAGTTAGTATATTGTATGCATGATTCATAGGTGTCTAAAGGAAAACTTTTTTTTGGTGAAGTTAGAAGATCTTCCAACTTTGGAATGATCCATGAACTATTGTGATAATAAAGGTATTTTTCATAATGATATCAAGTTTTCTTTCTTTCTATTAAATATTTTAAAATGGAATATGCAATTGGAACTTTATTGTTATCATATTATCTTTTGTTTTCATTGTCAACTATTGATTTTTTTGTTGATTGGCTATGGAAAACATGGAGATTTTGACTTTTGGCTCCAATACTTTACCACAACATTGTAAGTTACATTGTCACCCTTATAAAACACAATGATTTTTTCAAGGCACAAATTTTTTATATTACATAGCCTTTTATTTTATTAATGAATCTAAAACTATAAGTTGATGGATTACTATATATATGTAATCAAAAAAAACTTGAAATTACATTACATAGCATCTAATCGAGTTTTTTTAAAGTATTGGGAAGATGACATGTAATTTAACTTTTCATTTTATTAAATTTAATTGGTTTTTGTAGTGTTTCTTCAAGTAGTTTGTGACTATTGATCTTTCAACTCATTACACACATATGTTATTAATGGATTATTATTGTTTTGTATTTTACCATAATTGATCAACTTTAATGTCATAATTGATAAATCTCTTGAGTTCTATTTTACCGATTACTACTAATTTGTTTTTGTTGTTGTTAAATTTTTTTAATCATATATGTCAATTGTTATATAAATTATTTTCATGATATGTTCTATTTCCAATGCTCTATAATATATTTTTTTCTGCATGTGTAATTGATTATAGTTCATCTTTTTGTATGTAGGTTGCCTTTTTAGGAAATAAACTTTCAACTTAGCCAAGCTAGCATGAAGTAGTTTCTTGGTGATAAGGCACAATTGGGTTGCATATATAAGAAAAATTGAATTGAATTTAAAGAAATGAATGTTGAAATTGTGATATTTTTTTTGTTTATGAAATGTAAGAAGTACAAGTTCCCCATTGTAATTAAAAACTAAAATCTTGGTATGGATTGGAACGTATATTTTTCTTATGTGCATGCATTATTACAATAACAGGTGAAAATTTTTTTACAACAATTATTAAATTGATATTTAATTAAATCATTATCTTCCTTGACACTTTTACTAAGTGTCTTTGTATTCAAATAATTTAAGATTTTTAATACAACAAATAATGACATTTCTCTAAGTATCAAGGTAAATTTGGTATAATAAACAATGACAGTTTTTTAGCGTCAAGCTTCTTTTACTTCTAAAAAACGACATTATAGGCAAATACTTATTATTACAGGCTAACCGATGACACTTTTGATAAGTGACATGAAATATCATTAATGATGCTTTTTAAGCATCATTGAATATGTTTTTTGTTGAAGTGCTATCTAATTTTTTATCTATCTGTCTGTCTTTCTATCTATCTATCAATGTATATATCTAACTTTCTACCTATCTATATATCTATCTATTTGTCTGTCTATATGTCTATTTGTAAATCTATCTATATGTATTTCTATTTTATGTATTTTTGTTTCTCTATCTATCTATCTATCTATCTATGTTTCTATTTGTCTACTTTTCTATATGTCTATTTATCAATCAATCAAACTATCTCTCTAGTTATCTATCTATCTGTCTATCTTTCAATCTATATATATATATATATATATATATATATATATATATATATATATATATATATATATATATCTCTATCTATATATATTTATCAATCTATCACTCTATCTATCTAATTATCAATTTGTCTATCTAACTTTTTATTTTTGTATCTTTCTATCTGGCTACCTACCTACCTATATATATATATATATATATATATATCTTTGTTTCTATATATCAATCTATCTGCATTTCTATATAATTGTATATATGTCTATCTATCATTCTAGTTATCTAGCCATATGTTTATCTATCTTTCTATGTGTTTAAGTCTCTATCTATTTATAGGTATATCACATTATATATCCATCAGTCTATTTATCTATATATATATATATATCTATATTCCTGTGAACCTATCTATCTATCAATCTATATATATATATATATATATATATGTGTGTGTGTGTGTGTGTGTGTGTGTGTGTGTGTGTGTGTGTGTGTGTGTGTATCTATCTACATATCTCTCTATTAGTATATCTATCGATTTAAATATCTCTTGATCTATCTATTTATTTATCTTACTATATATATATATATATCTATCAATCAATAAATTTATTGATCTACCTATCTGTCTATCTATTTGTGTATCTATTTATTTATTTATCTATCTATCTCTCTATTTATATACCTATACGTTTAATTTTCTAACAATCATTCATTCAAATTAAGTAACTATCTTTCTCTCTAATACTATATAGACAATATGTCTATCTATCTATGTGTTTATTAATGTATCTATCGATATGTCTATATATCTATCTATTTATTAGTCTATTAGTCTATCAATCTATCAGTCTATTTTTTTATCTTTCTTTCTGTCTATTTATTAAAATATCTAACTATCTATGTATCTTTCTATCTATTTCTCTATCATCTATCTGTCTATCCATCTAAATTTGTATCTATCTATTTGATAATTTTTCTATTTACTTATCCATCATTCAAAATATATATTTTTATTTAAATGTCTATATGTAGATCAATCTATCGATATAACTATCGAACTATTTATATTTCTTCTAACTATCTATCGATCTAACTAACTAACTAACTATCTTTCTATCTATCAGTTAATCAATCCATCTATCTATCTATTAATTTATCAATTTGTTTATCTATCTATCTATCTATCTATCATCTATTTATCTATATATTTTCCAATCTATGTGTCTATCTAACTATTTGTTCATCTAAATATATGTATATTTGTCTATCTATTTATCTATCTATCTACTTATCAATATATCTATCTATCGACATGTCGATCAATATATCTATTTAATTACCTATCTGCCTATCTATATATTTGTCTATCAATTTATCTATCTATTTATCTTTCTATCAATCAATCTATCTATTTATTTGTCTATCTATACATTTATATGTCTATCTATCTATTTGTCTATTTTATATATGTTTATCAACTTATCTTCCTATAAACCTATCTATCTATATGTCTATTAGTCTACCTGACAATCTGTCAATCTATCAGCCTATTTATCAATTTGTGTAACTATCCATATATATATATATATATATATATATATATGTATCTTTTAGTCTATTTTCTTTTCATTCCAACTATCTATCATTGTCTCTATCTATCTATATGTATAGCTATCTATCTCTCTATTTTCTTATCTATCTATCTATTTGTCTATATGTCTATATATCTATCATTATATATGGCTATTTGTATATCCATATATCTGTCAATATGTCTATATGTCTATGTGTCTATGTATATATGTGTTTAAATGCAAATCTTTTTATAAATCTATCAATCTATATACCTATTTATCTATTTATTTAGCTATTTTTCAATCAATAAAACTATTCATCTATCTATCAGTCTATCAAATTATTTGTATATCTTTTTAGAACACAATTTGAATATTTGGATATTGATTTATTTGCTTGCTTTAAATCTATATATTTATATATTAGTCTATCTATATATTTATATATCTATATATCTAAATATCTATATATTTATCTATCGGTCTATCTATCTATCTATTTATATATCTATTTGTCTATATATCTAAATGTATATCTATCTATCTATATGTTTATCTATCTATATATCTATATATCTATCTAACTATCTATCTATTTGTCTATTTGTCTATCTATATATTTATATGTCTATTAGTCTATCTAAATATCTATATATCTATAAATGTAACATTTTTTATATCTATCTATCTATCTATATAGCTTTCTATCTTTTTAACTATCTATCTGTATATCTAGCTATCTATCTAACTATCTATATGTCTAATGATCTATTAGTCTATTTGTTTATCTATCTATCTTTTTTTTGCTATCAACCTATCTATATATCTATCTATCTGTATATTAGTCTATCTCTCTATTTTCTTATCTATCTATCTTTCAATTTCTTTATTTTCCTACAATCTATCTTTCTATCTGTCTATCTATCTATTTGTATATCTATTATTATGTTTGTCTATCTATCTTTGTATTTATCAAAAAGTTTATTTGTTTGACTTTATGTGTCTTTTTGTTATTTATATATTTTTTTATCTATCTATCTATTTTTTTATTTATCTATATAACTATCTTTCTATATTTTATCTATCTATCTAACTAACTAACCATCTATTTATTTATCTGTATATTTATCTAATTGTGTATCCATCTAACAATCTATTTATCTATCTATCTATCTATTTCTTTATCTGTCTATTTGTCTATCTATCTATATATCTATTTATCTATCTGATTATCTATCTATAGATATTTTTAGCTGTCTATTTGCTTTCTATCTATATAACTATAAGTCTATTTCTATCTATCTATCTATCTATCTATCTATTTGCTTATCTATTTATCTTTCTACCTGTCAATCTATATATATGTCTATATATCTATATATCCATCTCTCTTTCTATCTATCTGTTTGGCTTTCTATCTTTTTATCTATCTTTTTATCTATCTATCTATCTATATATATATATATATATATATATATATATATATATATATCTACCTATCTATTTATCGATCTATCTATGTATCTAGCTATATATCTGTCTATCTATATATTTATCTATATATATAACTATCCATTTGTCTATCTATCTGTCTATTTGTCTTATGGTCTATATGTTTATCTGGCTATATTTGTATATTTTTATATATCTTTATCTCTATTTGTCTATGTGTCTATCTATCTATATATTTATTTTTATTTAAGTCTATCTATGGTATATGTATGTATGTATCTGTCTGTCTATCTATTTGTCTATCTATCTGTCTGTCTATCTATTTGTCTGTCTATCTATCTTTTTTCTATTAGTCTTTTAGTCTATCTACCTATCTATATTTCTATATATTTTTCTATCTATAAATAAGTCCATATTTCTATCTATAAATACATCTATCTATTTATCTATATATCAATCTGTCTATCTCTGTGTCTATCTTTCTATCTATCTATCTATTTATCTAAATATCCATCTGTCTATCTATCTATCTAACTATATAGTTTTTTATCTCTCTATCTATCTATATATCAAGCTATCTATCTATTTGAATATATATTTTATCTATCTATCAGTCTAGAATGAATCTATTATATTTCTATCTATCTATATGTTTATCTATCTATTTATCCATCATTATATTTGTCTATCTCTCTATTTGCCTATCTATCTATCTATCTAACTGTCTCTCTCTTTATTTTACAATCTATCAATATTCTATCTGTCTATCTAACTATTTATTTGTCTATATGTTTATGTTTCTATTTGTCTATATGTCTATCTATCAATCTTCCTATCTATTAGTGTATAAATCTATCAGTCTATCTATCTATGTATTTTTCTATCTATCTATCTATCTACCTAACTATCTATCTATCTTTCTAATTGTATATATATCTATCTGTCTATAAGTTTATTGGCTTTTTATGTATCAGTCTATATGTCTCTCTCTATATATCTATGTGTCTATTGATCTATCTATCTTTTTATCTATCTATCTATATGTATATCTGCCTATTGCTGATCTATTAATATGCATATCTATCTATCAATCTATTTGACTATCTATCTATCTATTTATCAATCTCTCTATATATCTACCTATCTATTTATATACCTATCATTATATATATATATATATCTATGTATCTCTCTAACTATTTATTTGTCTATCTATCTATCTAACTATATGACAATCTAGCTATCTGTCTATCTGTCTATCTATCTATATGTCTATATTTATATCCATGTGTATATTTATCTATCTATCTGTTTATCTATCTATATATCTATCTATCTATTTTCTATATATCTATTTTCTATCTATATATCTATCTATCTATTTTTCAATCAATCAATCAATTAATCTATCAATCAATATATTAGTCTATTTATTTATCTATTTGCCTATTTATCTTACTATATATCTATCAATCAATCTATTTGTATATCTATATATCTTTTTATCTATTTATTATTTATATGTCTATCAATTTTTCTATGAATTTGTCTATCAATCTATCTATCAACCTGTAAATCAATCAATCAATATATTGATCTATCTATCTCCTTATCTATATGTCTATTAATCTGTATATCAAACAATCTATCTATTTATCTATCAATTTGTCTATCTATGTATCTATTAATCTATCTATCTATCTATCTATCTATTTGTCTAACTAGCTATTTAATTAATTGTCTATCTATCTTTCTATATATCTATCTAACTAATTATCTAGATATCAGTCACTCTATCTATCTATTTATATGTCTGTTTGTCTGTTTATTTTTCTGTCTATCTATCTATCTAATTTATCAAACTAAGTGACTAAAGATCTGTTTATCAAATTGTTTATCTATCTGTATATTTATCTTTCTATCTATCAAAATATTTGTATTTCTCTCTATCTTTATATCTATATTTCTATATGTTAGTATATGTTGGGTAATTACGCTTCCACGGGTAGTGAGATTAAGAAACAGAAAACAACAGAAACACAGAAACAAGCAATATATATATCCCAATCCAATAGCATCCACGACATAATCAAAAACGAGAATTCAACACAGGAAATAACGTGGTTCGCTAGTCACTAAGTACGACTAGCTACCTCCACCAGAAAATGCTTATGCATTATAGATTAAAACCAAAATAGAATGTCTTACCATATACAGCACGGAGTAATCGTGAAATCGCACAGAGAGAGAGGAGAGGGAAGATGAACAGTTCAACCGGGTCAAAAACAGCCTCATGAAAAATAAAATACAAATCATTTTATATGAAAAATAAACATCCGGTTCATTTAACCGAAACAGGTCGGATCATGGAATGGGTCAGGCTCTGCTCCAAAAATTTCGGCCGGCTGACCGGTCAGCGGGACCTCCGTTATTGTGCTACTGCTACATCCCCGGGCTTTTAATATTTCCTTTCCTGCACTTACATGAAAATATTAAAATAGATTATTAAGTAAAAACAAATTACATATACAGCAATCTCCACCTTAATTTGTTTTGCATACAGATAGAGAGACACTCTCTATAAATAGTTAGTCCAAAAAGTCTACATCTGATTTGATATGTTCAGTAAGTCAAGACAGTGTCTTAACTTATTCAGAGTAACATGTTTGGTAAACATGTAAGCTGAATTATCAGAATTTGCAATCTTCTTTACTTGTACCCTCTTCTCAGATCGAAGGAAATGAAATCGCACATCAATGTGCTTTGTCTTCTCATGGTGCACTTGGTCTTTTGCTTAACAAATAGCACTGAGGTTGTCACAGAAGACTATTGCAACCTCTTCATAAAGACCAAGGTCCTTGAGAAAACCTTTCAGCCATATCCCTTCCTTCGCAGCTTCAGTCAGAGCCATATACTCTGCTTCAGTAGAAGATAAAGTAACAAAAGATTGTAGTGTGGCTTTCCAGCTAACTACAGAACCACATACAGTGAAGACATAACCAGTCATAGACCGTCTACTGTCAACATCTCCTGCATAGTCAGAATCAGAATATCCTGCCAGCAAGAGTTCAGATTCATTACCAAATATCAGACCAACATCAGAACTCCCCTTGAGGTACCTAAGTATCCTCTTAACAGCTTTCTAGTGCTCTTGAACAGGGTTTATCATAAACCTACTCACTGCACTTACTGCATGAGAAATATCAGGTCGGGCACACACCATAAGATACATGAGATTCCCGATAGCACTAGAATAAGGAACCATAGACATTTGTTCCTTATCAGATTCAGATTGAGGACAACATTCTAATGTCATATGAAGGTTAGAAGCAAATGGTGTGGCCAGAGGCTTACAAGAAGCCATTCCAAATCTAGATAGAAGTTTCTGAATATATTGTTTCTGTGAAAGAAACAATTTTCTTTTAATTCTATCTCTGAATATTTCCATACCTAAAATTTGCTTTGCTCCTCCAAGATCTTTCATATCAAATTCAGAACTGAGGAGATCTTTCAGTTCCTGAATATCAGATTTATTTCTGGCAGTAATAAGCATATCATCTACATACAATAGCAAATAGATATATGACTCATCCTTGTGCCTTTTGAAATAAACACAATAGTCATGGTCACACCTACTGTATTCATGACTAGTCATGAAATAGTCAAAACTCTTGTACCACTAACGGGGAGACTACTTAAGTCCATAAAGGGACTTCAGAAGCTTGCACACATAGGTTTCCTTGCCTGATACCTCAAAACCCTCAGGCTGGCTCATGAAGATCACTTCATCGAGATCACTATGAAGAAAAGCAGTTTTGACATCTAGTTGCTCAAGTTCAAGATTCTGATGTGCTACTAATGCTAGAAGTACTCTTATTGAGGTATGTCTAACTACAGGAGAGAATATCTCATTGTAGTTAATACCCTCTTTCTGACTGAACCCTCTTGCAACTAGACGTGCCTTAAACTTTAAACCACCAGCAATTGAGGCATCCTCTTTCTTCTGGAAAATCCATTTGCAAGACACTATTTTTCTTCCCTTTGGTTTAGGTACAATGATCCAGGTACCATTCTTATGAAAAGATACAATTTATTCATTCATGGCAACCAACCATGACTCAGACTCAGGACAATTAATAGTATTCCTGAAGGAGGATGGTTCAAGAATATCAATCTCTTCGGCAACTTGTAGGGCAAACCCTACAAATTCATCAAAGACGAATCTCAGAGGAGGACGTGAATTCACCCTCCTTTTTCTATCCCTTGCAATACAGTAGGGAATAGACTCTTCAGGTGCAGTTTGAGGATCAGGTTCAATAACAGATTTAACATGATTTTCATGATTAGCTATCGTTTGTCTAGAAACAACAGGCATCCTTCCTGGAGCTACAGATTCAGATTTTAGCTCCACCTTAAGTTCAGTTTGAGGAACATCATGTAACTGAATAAGACTAGCTACTTGTTTCAAAATGACACTCTCGTCAAAGGTAACACTCCTAGAGAGTATAACTCTCTTTCAGATGGTGACCAGATACTGAATCCTTTGACTCCATCACCATAACCAACAAATATTCCCTTGCGTGCTCGAGGTTCGAGCTTACCATCATTTACATGATGGTAGGCAATACACCCGAACACCTTCAGATTGGAATAATCTGTAGGTTTACCAGTCCACACTTCAAATGGAATTTTAAAGTTAATTCCACTATGTGGCGATCTGTTTATCAGATGGCATGCGGTATTAATAGCTTCAGCCCAAAACTCTTTGCCTAAGCCTGATTGAGAAAGCATACATCTAGTTCTCTCCAGAAGAGTTTGGTTTATTCTTTCAGCAATGCCATTCTGCTGAGGAGTGTCCCTAACAGTTTTGTGTCTAGTTATACCTTTGTCCTTATAGAATTCCTCAAATTCAGATGAACAAAATTCTAGACCATTATCTGTTCGTAACAGTTTAACCTTCTTTTGTGTTTGATTTTCTACTAAGCTAACCCACTGCTTAAACTTTATAAAAGTCTCGGATTTATGTTTCATCAAAAATACCCAGGACATCCTAGAGTAATCATCAACTAAACATAAATAAAAACGAGCACCCCCAAGAGATGTGACTCTAGAAGGGCCCCAACAGTCAGCATGGATATAATCCAAAATACTGTTTGTGCAGTGTATGGCTTTACCGAACTTAGTTCTATGTTTCTTACCAAAAACACAATGATCAATAAAATTTAATTTACTGACTCTATGATCAACAAGAAGATTAAGATTAGAGAGAATTTTCATACCTTTCTCTCCCATATGTGCGAGCCGCATATGCCACAGTCTAGTAAGTTCAACTTTGTCTTCAGATGCTGGCTCTCTGGATGTGACATCAATAGCCCCTATCACTGTGGAACCTATTAGTGTGTATAGTATTCCAGTTTTCTGCCCCTTCAGTACAACATCATCTCCTCGGTGAATATTCAGTGTTCCCTCTCTACCACTGAATGAATATCCCTGATCGTCCAGAACACCAAGAGAAATGAGATTCATTGTCATCTCAGGGACATATCTCACATTTGAAAGTGAGACAATTCGGCCATACCAAGTTCTCAGTCTGACTGTGCCAATTCCAACCACCTTACATGGTTGGCTGTTCCCCACCACAGCATGGCCAGCTTCCTTCTTGTCATATTTACTGAACCACTCCAAGTGAGTGCTTATATAGAAGGAAGCACCAGTATCTAGGATCCAAGAATCTGATCTTATGATCATTGTGGAGATTACCACAATGATCATAAGGTCTTCTCAATGCATGTATCTATCTATCTATATGCCTATTTATTAATCTATCTAATGGTCTATAAATCTATCTACAAATCTATCTTTCTATCTATCTATATGTTTATCTATCTATCTATCTATCTTTCTATCTATCTATCTATCTATTTATCAATTTATCTATCAATCTATATATAATACTATCTATCAATGTATGTATCTATCTATCTTTATAACTATCTATCTATCTATATATCTATCTATCTAAATATCTATATATCTATCTATTGATATGTTTATCTATTTGTTTATATATTTTTTATATATCTATCTATATATCTCTCTATCAAACACTTTATGTATCTATCAATAAATATTCCTAATAATTTGTCTATCAATATATATATATCGTAAATCTTAAAGTTTGGCTGTTTGTATATTAATGTATATGCCTATCTGTCGGTATGGATATCTATCTATCTATTTACCTATCTTTTTATCTATCTATCTAACATTTGATTTATTTGTCTATCTATTTATTTATCTATCTATATATCTATCTGTATATCTACCTACCTACCTACCTACCTATCTATCTATTTGTCTATCTCTCAATCTATTTATCTATGCATCTATGTATCTATCTATAGATGTATATCAATCTGTCTATCCATCTATCTTAGTAATTATCTATTTGTCAATCTATATGTTTATTTATCTATATATCAAATTATATCTTTCTGTCTATCTACCTATATATCTATCTATATATCTATCTATCTATTTGTCTATAAATCTTTCTTTCAATCTGTCTCTCAATCTAGGTATAAATCTTTCTATCAATATGTCTACATATCTATCTACCTATATGTCTTTCAATCTTTCTATCAATCTATCTTTCAATATATCTATCAATCTATCTGTCAATCTAAATATTTATCTATCTTTTATCTATCTATATATCTGACTATCTATCTATTTATTTATCTATTTATCTATGTGTCAGTCTATCTATCATTCTATATATCTATCTATCTATCTATCTATATATCTATATATCTATCAATATGTTTATCAATCAATCTATCTATCATTTTATCTATCATTTTTGTCTATTAATGTTTCTTTTAATATGACTATTAGTCTGTCTATAAATCTATTTATAATTATGCTTATCTATCATTCTATCTATCTTTGTGTGTGTATATATATATATATATAAATATAAATATATATATATATATATATATATCTATCTATCTCTCTGTCTTTCTGTCTATCTATCTATCTATCAATATATTTATCAATTTGTCTAAATATCTATCTACATATCTGTCTCAATATGTCTATAAATCTATCTATGTTTTGTCTATCAATCTATTTAACAATTTGTCTATCAAATTATCTCTCTAATAGACTCTATGTCAGTCTATTTGTATATCTATTTGACTATCTATGTTTATGTCTAAATATTTGTCTATCTATTTATATATCCATCTATCAATCTATCTATCTATCCATCTATCCATCTATATGTATATCTATCTTTTTTTCTTTCTTTCTATATAACTATCTATCTATCTACATACCTATTTATATAACCTTATATCTATCTGTATATTTATTTTTATATCTATCTATATAACTTTCTATATATATTCATGTCTATCTAACTAACTATCTGCCTATCTATCTGTCTTTCTTTATGCTTATCTAACTATCTAACTATCTAACTATCTATCTATTTATTTGTCTATCTATCTATCTTTCTATATATAAATTAACTATCTTTTATCAATCTATCTAACTATCTATTTGTCTTTCAATCAATCAATCTATTTGTCTATCTATCTATATATCTTTCTATCTATCAATCAATCTATCTTTCTATAAATCTATCTATATGTGTCTATTAACTATTTATTAACATGTCTACCAATCTATATATCAATCTATCTATCAATATATCTATCAATCAGTGTATCAATCTATCAATCAATTTATCTATCTATCTGACTATCAATCTATCTATCACTCTATCAATCACTCTATCTAATAATCTGTAAATCAATCTGCCTATCTATCTCTCTATCAATCTTTCTTTCAATCTATCTATTAATATTTCTCTCAATCTATCTATCAATATGTCTATCAACCTGACTATTAATCTATCGATCAATCTTTCTATCTATCTAACTATCTATATATCTATCTATCTATCTATCTTAATATGTACCATTCTGTCAATCTAATTTTTTATCTATCTATTTATCTAATTGTCAATCAATCAATCTATCTATATAACTAACTAACTATCTATCTATATATGTGTCTATTAGTAGTCTAGCTATATGTGTGTGTGTGTGTGTGTGTATGTATCTATATATCTAGATTTCTATCTATGTCTTTATCTATCTTTCTATCTATCTATCTATCTATGTGTCTATCAATATGACTATTAGTCTATCTATAAATCTATTTATAATTCTGTATATCAATCTCTCTAACTATGTGTGTATAGATCTATCTATCTGCCTATCTATCTTTCTTTCTATATATCTGTGCTGTCTATCTCTCTATCTCTTTATCTCTCTATCTTTCAATCTGTCTATCAATATATCTAACAATTTATCTAACTATCTGTCTATATATGTGTCTATCAATATGTCTATCAATCTATCTATGTTTTGTCTATCATTCTATTTAACAATTTGTATATCAAATTATCTATCTAATAGTCTCTACGTCGGTCTATTTGTATATCGATTTGTCTATCTATGTGTCTGTCATTATATTTGTCTATCTATTTATATATCTATCTATCTATCTATCTATTCATCTATCTATCTATCTGTATATCTATCAATCAATCAATCTATCTATCTTTCTATCTAACTATCTATCTTTCTACCCATCTATCTGTTTATTTCTTATCTATCTATATAACTTTCTATCTATAATTATGTCTATCTATCTATCTATCTAACTATATGCTTATATATGTATCTTTCTTTCTGCCTATCTAACTATCTGTCTATTTATTAGTCTATCTATCTGCTATCTATATATAAAAATAAACTAACTTTTATCTATCTATCTATCTATCTATTTGTCTGTCTTTCAATTAATCAATCAATCTACTAATCAATCTGTCTTTCAATATATTTATCAATCTGGTTATCAATATATTTATTAATCTGTTTATCAATTTGTCTATTAATCTATCTATTCATATATCTATTAATATATCTATCAATCTGTATATCAATTTGTCTATCAATATTTCTATTTATTAATCTTTCTATTTATATATCTGTCTATTTATCTAAAAATTTATTTGTCTATCTGTCTATCTATCTCTCTATCAATCTTTCTATATATGTCTATTAATCTATCTATTAATCTATTTATCAATTAAACTATCAATCTATCTAACAAATAATCTATCAATCTTTCATTCAATTTATCTATCAATATTTCTATCAATCAGACTTTTAATCCGTATATCAATCTACATATTAATCTTTCAATAAATTTATTTATCAATCTCCCAATCTATATCTCTATCTATCTATCTATCTTTCAATCTATCTATATATCTTTCTATATATCTATCTATATATTTATCGATCTATCTGCATATATATATATATATATATATATATATATATATATATCTTTCTGGCTATCTAGCTACCTATCTATCTATCTATCAACATATCTATCTATCCTATCTATCTATATGTATATCTATCTTTCTATCTTTCTATCTATCTATTTTTTTATCTATATGTCTAAATATTTATCAATATATATGTCTATCTATCTATTTTTCTATCTATCTAACTTAATGTCTATCTATTTATCTATATATCTATCTATCTAATTATCTAACTATCTTTCTAATAATATATGTATTATTCTGTCTATCTATTTGTCTATATATTAATCTATCAATTTATCTATCTTTTTGTCTATCAATGCGTCTATCAATGTATCTATCAAAATATATATCAATCAATCTATTAATCTATCTATCAAACTGCATATTAATCTATCTATTAATATATCTATCAATCTATCTCTTAATATATCTTTCAATCAATCTATTTATTATTCTACCTATCTTTATGTCTGTCTATCTATCTATCAATCAAAATTTCTATCTATTTGTCTATCTATATTTCTATCTATCTATCTATATATTTATCGATAAATCTGACTATCTATCTATATTTCTTTCTGTCTCTCTATCTGCCTATATATCTAACTAACTAAATATCTATCTATCTATATATATATATATCCTATCTATTTATATGTATATGTATTTTTCTATCTTTCTATATATCTATTTGTCTATCTATACGTCTCTATATCTATCTCTCTTTCAGTCTCTCTAATTTTTTATTTGTCTATCTTAATTTATATATCTATCTATCTATTTATCTATCTATCTGTCTAATAATCTTTCTATATATCTATCTAAATATATATCTATCTTTCTATCTATATATTAATCTATAGTTCTATCTATTTGTCTATATATCAATCTATCTATCTCTTTGTCTATCAATCAATCTATTAATGTGTCAATCAATCTTTCTATCAATCTATTTATTAATCTGTCTATCAATCAATCTATCTATCTGACTATCAATTTGTCTATTAATCTATCTATTAATATATCTATCAATCTGTCTATCAATTTGTCTAGCAATCTGTCTATCAACATTTCTATCTATCTATCTTTATATCTATCTATCTATCTACCTACCTATATATCTGTTAATCATTCTATCAATCAATTTATCTATCCATCAATCAGTCAATCTTTTTTGTTTATCTATCTATCTATCTATCTATGTGTGTATCTATCATTCTATCTTTCTGTATATCTATCTATCTATCTATATATCCACGCATCTGCCTACCTACCTATCTATCTATTTATATTCTATTTCTCAATCAATAAATCAATCTAACTATCTATCTATCGATCATTCTAAATGTCTTTCTTACCTATCTATCTAGATATCAATCTATCTATCTATATTTCAGTATAAATATATATATCTATCAATCTTTGTAACTATTTGTATATCTATATTTCTATCTATCTGTCGATATATATGGCTGTTTATTTAATTTTTATTTGTCTATCTTTATATGTTTCTATCTATTTATCTAGTTATTTATCTTTATGTCTATCTATCTGTCTATCTACTTGTTTTTCAATCAATCTATTTATCCACTTTATAACTATATATCTTTTTATTTATTTATCTATCTTTCTAATTGTTTATTTATTTATCTATCTATTTTTGTATCTATCAGTCTATATATATGTCTATCTATTTGCCTTTTATTTGTCTATATATCTGAGTATCTAATGTCTATCTATTTTGTATATATTTATCTATCTTTGTGCATATCTATCTATCTATCTTTTTGTCGATCATTTTATCTTTCTATCTATCTAATTATCTATCAATCAATCAATCTATTAGTCTAATAATCAATTGTTGTATCTATATATCTATCTATCTATTTTTATCTATCTACCTATCTATCTATCTATTTATTTATTTTCTTATATATATATATATATATATATATCTACCTACCTATCTATCTATTTTAACTATCAATCTATCTATATATCTATCTATATATCTATTTGTCTATCTATCTGTCTGTTTATCTATCATTCTATCTATCTATTTATCTATATATCTATCTCTCTATCTATATATCTATCTATCTATCTTTACATCTATCTATGCATTAATTTATCAGTCAATTAACTATCTATCTATCTATTTGTCTATCTATTTGTATATATATATTTGTCTATCTATTATACTATATATATATATATATATGTTTATATATTTGTTTATTATTTGTATATCTATTTATCTATCTATATGTCTATTTATCTGTTTATCTATCTATTTTCTTTTTGTCTATCTTTCTATCTATCTATTTTTTATCTATCTAACTATCTATCTATCTTTCTATCTATTTTTCTATCTATCTTTATATCTATATGTTAATCTATCTATCTATCTGTATGTATGAGTATCAATTAGTCTATCTATTAGTCTAATAATGTGGTAATCTTTATATCTAACTATTTTTCAATATATTTGTCTATTTATCTGTCTATCAATATCACTATAAATTTGTCTATCAATTTGTCTATCTATCTGTCTATCTATTAATCTATTTATAAACTTATCTATCTATTTTTCAAACTATCTTTCTATCTATCTTTTAATATATCTATCAACATATCTATCAATCTGTCAATTTTTTTTTCAATCATTCTAACAATCTATTTGTCTATTTATATATCTGTTTATCTATCTATATGAATACCTCTTCTATCTATCTATCTATCTCTCTATCTGTCTGTCTGTTTGTTTACATAGCTATATGTCTATTTTTCCATATATCTTTCTATCTAACTAACTATCTATCCATTGTCTGTTTGTCTATATATCTACCTATCTATCTTTAAATAAATCTTTCTATCTATATATCTATCTATCTATCTATTTGTCTATCTATCTTTCAACCTATCTATCTTTAAATTAATCTATCTACCTGTCTATTTATCTATCTGTCTATCTATCTATCTATCTATATATTTATCTGTCTATCTTTTTCTCTATCAATCTCTATATATCTGTCTATTAATCTATCTATTAATCTATCTATTAATCTATCTATTAATATATCTATCAATCTATCTATCAATCTATCTATAAACCTATCTATCAATTTATCTATAAATTTAGCTATCATTCTGTCTTTCAAATTATCTATCAATCTATCTATCAATCTTTCTAATAATCTATATATCAATCTACCTATAAATCTCTTCAATCAATTTATTTATCAATCAATCTATCTATATGTCTATCTATCGATCTATCTATCTATTTGTCTATATATCTATCTATATATCTATCAATGTATCTACCTATCTATCTATATATCTTTCTGTACATCTATATGCCTATATATCTATCTATTTATCTATCTGTTTGTTTGTCTATATATCTATTTGTCTATCTGTCAATATATCAATCTATCCTAACTATCTATATGTATAAGTATCTATCTATCTATCTATTTGTCTATCTATATGTATATCTATTTATCTATCTTAATGTTTATCTATCTCTCTAATTATCTATGTATTTTCTGTCTATCTATTTGTCTATCTCAATTTCTATCTATCTATCTATATATCAATCTATCTATCCTTTTGTCTATCAATCTATTTATCAAAATGTCTATCAATCTATCTCTCAATCTATCTATTAATCTATCTTTCAATCTATCTATTAATCTATCTATTACTCTATCTATTAATATATCTATCAATCAATTTATTAATTAATCTATCAATCTTTCTATCTACCTATCTATCTATCTATCTATTTATCTTTCAATTTATATATATATCTATATATCTGTGTATCTTTCTATCTATCTATGTTTCTATATATCTATATGACTATTTATCTGTTTATCTATTTATCTATCTATATATGTGTCATCTATCTATGTATCTACCTATATATTTATCTATCTATCTATCTATTTATCTATTTATCTACGTATATGTCTTTCTATCTATTTATATATCTATCTATCTATCATTATATATGTATTTCTTTCTTTTTATCTATCAATCAATCTATCTATCTATCATTCTCTCTATCTGTCTATCTATCTGTATATCTATCTGTCTGTCTGTCTATCTATCAATTTGTATAACTATTTGTCTATCTTAATATCTATCTACTTGTCTATTTTTTGTCTATCTATTTTTCTTTATGTCTATCTATTTGTTTATCTACATGTTTATCTTTGTATCTATCTATCTATCTTTCTTTCTTTCTATTTATTTTTCTATCTATCTATTTATCTATCCGCCTTTCTATCTATCTATCTATTTATTTTTCTATCTTTCTATCTATTCATCTATTTCTCTATTTATTTTTCTATATATATATATGTCTATCTATTTGTCTTTTACTTGTCTCTCTATATGTCTATCTCATTTTTATCTATATATATCTTGTGTCTATCTATTTGTCTATCTTTATATCTAGCTATATATTTTTTATCTATCTATCTATCTGTCTCTCAATCTATCTATATATCATTCTAATAATCTGTTAATCTATATGTCTATCTATCTATCTTTTGTCTATTTATCTATCTGTCTATCTATTTGCCTATCTATTTATATATATATATCTATTTATCTATCTATCTATATTTCTATCTATCTATTTATCTCTCTATCTATAAAGCTATCATTCTATCTATCTTTTATCTATATATTTATCTATCTAAATATCTATCTATTTGTCGATATATATATATATATATATGTTTTTCTATTTGTCTATTAATTATATATCTATCTATATGTCTCTCTATCTATTTATCTATCTATTTATTTTTGTGTCTATCTATCTATCTATTTATTTTTTTATCTATCTATCAATTTATCTCTATCTATCTATTTGTCTATAAATCAGTCTATCTATCACTCTAATAATCTATTAATCATTCTATCTATCTATTTGTCTATCTATTCATCAATCTATTTTTCTATTTATCTGTCTATAAATATGCCTATAAATTTCTCTATAAATGTGTCTATAAATCTATCTATCAATCTATCTTTCTATTAATTTATCAATAAATCTCTCTAACTTTTTGTCTATCAATCAATCAATCTATTTTTTTGTCTGTCTGTCTATCTATCAATATATCTATAAACCTATCTATCAATGTGTTTATTTTACTACCAATTTTTCTTTCTTTCTATTTGTTTGCCTATCTATTTGTCTATCTCTTTATATGTCTATCTCTCTATCTATCTCTTTATATGTCTATCTCTCTGTCTATCTATCTTTCTTTCTTGGTCTTGGTTTATTTAGATCTTCAAAGATGCTGCCTTTGTGAAAAGTAATCACCTTTTACATGTATACACCCATGATAAAATAATAAATGATTTTATTGAATGCTAGTTTATATTCATCTTCTTAAAACAAAATTTTGGTTTTTCTTTTCCTTCTCTATGTTTTTGTTATTCTCTAAGAATAAGATGATGGTTACCAACATATATGTCTCGCACGTGTGTGTGTGTGTGTGTGTGTGTAAGTCTACTAGCATTTAAGTCAAATGAATTTTATATTATTATATATTTAAAACTCTTTTAAAAAATAACAATTTAAATTCAAATCTTTATCAGATAAGGAATCAAATTTATATATTATTATATTTTTAACTCTTTTAAAAAACCCTTTACTGATTATTTTCTTATCCATTAAGAAAATATAATAGATTTATTATTTATTTAAATCAAGAAATTAAACTTTTTCAAAATTTAATAAATACTAATTGTTATTTATAATTTAAAATAATCTTATCATTTTAAATTATAGAAAAAGTCAAAAATCATAACCATTATTATTAATTTTTACTGTGTGACCCTATAGGTTTAATTAATACTGGCAGTAGGCCTAACTCACATTTTGATCCAACAAGTCATAAGTGACCTCTACCAAGTTATTATGACAACCCAAATTAAATGAAAAACTCATGATTCGAGGCAACCTTAATATTGTTAATGACAATCCTTTTGTTTCACGATATCTTGATAGAATATAAGACATGAAAAATATCAACCTTATATCATTCTATATTTGATTACACAAAACTCAATTAGAGACTAAAAAAATGATATTAATCTTCATTAATTTATTTGAGTATAGTCATGCATTTCTTAGTCTCAATTATAGAGGGGCCCCAAAAGTATCTCTCATTTAATAAGAGGGGCAAATTCTATTTTAATTATTTATATCTCACAGCATTATTCTTATTATGTTCAAGTATAACATTTATAGTTATTTGGTTAAAGACAACGTTGATTATATCAAAGCATAATATTATTTATGTTGAGAAATAAAGCAATCTCAAGTCATAGAATTTAATGACACAACTATTAGAGTTTAAATTATGACTTTGAACAATGTATTAATTTCAAGATGGGGCTATTCAAAATTTGTTCTAAACAAATAAATATAAATATATCATACACATATTCATCCCATGAATATCACTCAAACTTTATACTAATCTTAATTCATTATTATTCTCATAATAAAAACCAATTTGGGATATTTAGAATAATTAAAAATATTATTCAAAGACATTATATATATTAAACATGAAAATTAATTAAATAATTAATTCTCACAATAGGTAAAATACCAAGTCCAGACTATATGCCTAGAGCACTATTACCAACAAATCTAGCTATCTTTATTTCTATGAATCAATCTAATTAACTATCTATCTATTTGTCTATCAATATGATCAATATGTCTATATATCAATCAATCTATCTATCTATCTATCATTCTGTCTAACAAAGTATCTATCTAACTAACTATCTGTCTGTCTATCTGTATATTTATTTGTTTGTATGACTGCGTTTCTAAAAGTATATCAATCTACTTATCAGTCCGTCTTCCCACCTACCTGACTCTCTATCTGCCTGCGTAACTGTCTACCTGCTTGACTATCTGCCTACCTAGTTGTCTATCTATCTATCTATTTAAATGTCTATCTATTTGTTTATATATTTGTATATTTATCTATCTATCTAACTATATATCTCAACTTCTCTATGTGTCTATATATATGTGATTTATGTGTCTATCAATCTATCTACCTATATATCAATCAATCAATCTTTCTATCTATCCATCTATCTTTTTGTTTATCTATATATATATATATATATATTATTTATTTATTTTGAAATCTATCTGGCTATCTATCTGTCTAACTATCTATCTATCTTTTAGCCTATGTATCTATCTAATAATCTATTTATCTATCTATCTATTAAATAATTTATCTGTTTATCCATCTATCTATATGTCTATGTATATATCTATCTATGTATCTATCTATCTTTCTATCTATCTATTTTCTTGCTATATGTCTATCTGTCTATCTAGATTTCTATATATCTTTATATCTATATATTTGTCTATTTTTATATCTATCAATCTACTATCTATCTATCTATCTATTTATCTATCTATTTTTCTATCTTTAAATATGACTATCTATAAGTCTAACTATCTATCTATCTGTCTATATATCTATATATTTATTTGTCTATCTATCTATATACTATCTATCTATCTATTTGTCTTTCTATCTATCCATCTATCTAGCTATCTATCTATCTATCTATCTACCATTCAATCAATCAATCAATCTATCTATTAATATATCTATTTTTCTATGTATCAATGTGTCTATTAATCGGTCTATCAATCAATCTATCAATCTATCAATTAATATATCTATCAATAAATATATGTCTCTATCAATTTATCTATCTATCTAGCTATGCATCAATATATCTATCTAACTATCTATCTATCTATCAATGTATCTATCTATCTTTCTATCAAATAGTTTATTGATCATTCTATCGTTCTTTTTAACTAATTATCAATCTTTCAATCTATTGATCGGTCTATTTTCTATATATCTATCTATCTATCTATAAATCTTTCTATCTATCAGTCTATCGATTTATATATTTAACTATATGTAAATCTATTTTTCATTATATTTGTCTATCTATCTATCTATCTATCTATTTGTTTATCTATTTGTAAATCTATATGTATATCCATCTATCCATCTATCTATCTGTCTATATTTCTATATATCTATCTATCTATTAATCTATCAATCTATCTATCTATCTATTTATCTATTTGTATATCTATCTGTCTATTTATTTATTTAGCTTTTGTCTATTTTCTGTCAATATATATATATATATATATATATATATATATATATATATATATGTATGTATGTATGTATGTATGTATGTATCTATATACATAAACATATACATATATATACCTATACATATATATATATATTTCTATCTAATAATCTATTTATGTATTTATTCATCTATTTGTCTATCTATCTTTCAATCTAACTATCTATCTATCTGTTAATTTATTTGTCTATATATTTAACTATCTATCTATCTTTATATCTATGTCTATCAAAATGTTTATAAATCTATCTATAAATATATTATCAATCTATCTACTGATTTGTCTATCAATCTGGCTATCAATTTGTTTATCATTCTATTTATCATTCTATATATCAATCTTTCTATATATTTATCTATCTATCTATCTATTTGTCTATCTATATGTATATCAATCTGTCTATCTATCTGTCTATCTTCTATATATCTATCTATCTATCTATAAATCTATCTTTCAATCAGTCTATCTAACTGTCTATCTATCAATATATATGACTATCTACCTATCAATTGGTTTGTTTGGCTGTCTATCTATCTATTTGTCGATTTGTTTATTTGATTGTCTATCTCTATGTATGGCTATCTGAAAATCTATCTGCCTATCTGTCAACTTGTCTGTCTACGTACCCTTTGTCCTGCTCATCTGCCAGCCTTACTGACTAATTGTCTATCTATCTATCTATCTATTTGTCTATCTATCTATCTATCTATCTGTCAGTTAACTTATCTATCTATTTATGTCTTTATTTATCTGTCTATCTATCTATCTATATTTTTATCTATCTATCTATCTAATTGTCTATCTATCTATCTATTTGTTTATTTATGTATCTATTTGTCTATATATTTATCTATCAATCTATCTATTTGTCTATCTATTCATCTATCTATCTATCTATCGATCTTTATATCTATCTATTTTTATACCTATCTATTTATTTATCTATCTATATTTCTATCTATATATCTATCTATCTATCTATGTGTTAATTAATCTATCTATCTATTTGTCTATCAATCTACCTACCTATCTATCTATATGTCTATGTATCTATTTGTCCATTTATCTATCTATATATCTATCGAACTTCTATCTATCAATCTATCTATCTGACTGTTTATATATATGTCTATCTATCTCTATTCTATCTATCTATCTATCTATCTATAAATCTATATATCTATTTGTCTATCAATTTGTCTATCTATCTATTTATCTATCTATCTATGTGTCTATCTATCTATCTACCTATCTATCTAACTATCTTTCAATCAATCTATCTATCTTATAATCTATGTATCTATACAATACTTTCTCCATCTATTTGTCTATCTATCTATCTATCTATCTATCTTTTTGTCTATCTATCAATGTATCTATTTGTAAATTTTTCAATCTATCTATCTTATGTCTATCTAACTATCTATCTATCTATCTATCTATTTATATGTCTGTCTATCTATCTAACTATCTATCTTTCAATGTATCTGTCAAATTATTTGTTTATCAATCTATCTTTCTAGTTGTATATATATTTGTTCTATCTATCAGTCTATCTATCTAATCTATATATCTGTATATCTATCTATCTATCTATTTATCTATATATCTGTCTATCTATCTATTTGTCTATCGGTCAGTCTATCTATCTATCTATCTGTGTGTGTGTGTGTGTGTGTGTGTGTATATATATATATATCTATTTATCTATCTATTTATCAATTTATTTGTCGGTCTGTCTATCATTATATCTTTTTTTATATCTATCTATCTATCTATATTATGTTAATCTATCTGTCTATTTAACTATCAATCAATCAATCAATATATTATATGTATGTCTGTCTTTATGCCTATCTTTTTTTTATGCATTTGTGTCTCTATCCTTCTATGTATCTCTCTAACTATCTACCTATCTTTCTTTCTTTATTTCTGTCAATCAATCTATCTTTCTATCTGCCCATCTATCTCTTTATCTATCGATTTTTCTATCTATCTATCTGTCTATCAGTCTATAAAAAGTATATATATTTATTTATTTTTCTATCTGTCTATCTATCTATATGTTACTCTATCTATTTTCAATCAATCTATCTATATATATGTCTATCTATTTGTTTATCTATCAATCAATCTATTTATCTATATATCCTTCAATCTCTCTGTATAACTTTCAATATATATGTCTATTGTCTATCTATCTATCTATCTATCTATCTCTCTGTATGTCTATCTATCTATTTGTCTATATATCTATATATGAATTTTGATATCATTCTGTATATCAATCTGTCAATTAATTTGTTAATCAATCTATAAATCAATATGTTTATCAAACTATTTACCAAATTATCTATCTATTTATCTATCTATCTAACTATCTATTTATCTCTATATCTATCTGTCTATGTATATATCTCTCTATCTAACTATCTGTATATCTATTTGTCTATCTCACTATCTATCTATTTATTTATCTATCTTTCTATCTATCTGTCTATCTATCTGTATATCTATCTATCTATATAGTTGTATATAAATTTTTGTATGAATCTGTCTACCTATCTGTATATCTATCTATCTATCTATATAGTTATCTATAAATTTTTGTATGAATATGTCTACCTATCTGTCTATCTATTTATCTATTTATTTATCTATCTATCTTTCTATCTATCTATCTGTCAATTTATTTATCTTTTTTCTATATATCTATATATCTATCTATTTGTATATCAATCAATTTATCTATTTATATACATATCAATCTATCTGTCTATATATTTATCTATTAATCTATCTATCAATCTATCTACATATGTGTCAATCAATCAATCAATATATCTATATATTTATCTATCAGTCTATCGATCTATCTATCCATCTATTTATCTATCCATCTATTTATATGCCTACCTATTTGTCGAAATATTTATTATTTTATCTATCTATATATTTGTATATCTATCTTTCTTTTTTTCAATCTGTCTATCTATTTATCTATCTAAATATCTGTCAATCTGTCAATCTATTTGTCTCTCAATATCTCTATCAATCTGTCTATTAATTTGTCTATAAAAATTTCTATCAATCTATTAATAATTCAATTTTTCTATATCCTTATCTATCTATATATCTATACATCTGTCGATCTATCTATATATCTATCTATATATTTATCTATATGTCTATCTATCTATCTATGTGTTATATTATATAAATAAATGACTAACTAACTGACAATCTATTTGTCTATCTATATATCTATTTGTCTACCTTTTAACTATCGGCCAACCTGACAGTCTATTTGTCTGTCTCTTTTATGTATGTCTACTTGATTTACTATTTGCCTACCGCATTGTCTGACTATCTGTCTATCTATTTGTTTGTATGAATGCATATCTATCTGTCTCTTTATAAATCTATCTATCCATCCATCCATCCATCTATCTATCTATCTATCTGTCTATCTATCTATCTATATATATCAATTTGTTTGTTTATCTATTTGTTTATCTATTTGTTTGTTTACTTAAATATCTATTTATCTTTCTATCAATCTATATATATATATATATATATCAATCTATCAATCTATTTATCTATCTATTTTTCTAATTATCCACCTATCTATCTATATGTGTGTCTATCTAAATAACTATCTACCTACCTACCTATATATCTGTGTGTCTATCTATTTGTCTATCTATCTCTTTATCTATCTGTATATCTATCTATCTATTTATCTATCTGTCTGTCTGTCTATCTATCTGTCTAACTATCTATCTATCTATTTGTATATATCTATTTATTATTCTATTTATCTATCTCTCTATCTATCATTCTATCTATCATTCTATATACCTATTTGTCTGTCTATTTATCTACTTGTCAATATATCTATCATTCTATTTATCTATCTGTCTATCAATCTTTAGTCTATTTTTCTATCTATGCATCCATCTATCTGTCTGTCTATCTATCTATCTATCTATCTTTTGTTCAATATATCAATCTGTCTATATACCTATCTATCTATTTATTTATATATCCATCTATCTATCTATATATCTATCTATTTATTTCTCTATATAACTATCTATTTGTCAGTATATATATCCGTCTATGTATCTTTGTATTTATGAGTCTATCTATGTGTATAATTATCTATCTATTTATCTGTCTATCTATCTATGTATTTATCTGACTATCTACATGTCTATCTAATAGTACATCTATCTGTCAATCTATCTGTCGATATATCTATCTATCTATCTATATTTCTAACTATCTATTTTTCTTTTTATCCATCTTTAATCAATCTATCTATCTATAAATCTATCTTTCAATCTATCTACCTATTTATCTATCTATCTATCTATGTGTTTATATATTTATCATTCTATCTATAAATCCATTGATCTATCTATCTATCTATTGATTTATCTTTCCATCAATCTATCTATGTATCTATCTATATAACTTTCTATTTAACTATCTATTTTTTTGTATATCTATCTATCTATATATTTTTCTATCTATATGTCTATCTATTTGTCTATCTATCTGTCTATCTATCTATCTTATTTCTATCTGTCTATCTATATGTTTATCTATATGACTATATTTCTACTATCTATTTGTTTATCTTTCTATCTATTCATCTTTCTTTCTATCTGTCTATGTATCTTTCTGTCTATTTATCCTTCTGTCCATCTATTTGTCTATCTATAAATATGTCAATAAATTTATCTTTCAATACACTACAACAAAACAACAAATTAATGATACTTTATATCTTGACGCTTTCAGAAAACGTCATTATACGATTTGTAATTAGACATTTAATGACACTTTTCTAAAAGTGACATTATTTGTAAAATTTATTAAGTTTTTATGACACTTACTAGAAGTGTCATTGTTGCTACAACAAAACTTAGAATTAATGATGCTATATATCTTGATGCTTTTAAAAAATGTCATTATTATATTTGTAAGTATACATTTAATGACACTTACTAGAAGTGTCATTGTTAAGACTAATAGGTTAGGAAAATTGCTTAATTCATTAAAACTTTCCAAGGAAAAAGAGGCTGAAAATTATAAACCTTGTCACTTTTATTAGTGTCATGGATGTGAAAAAATTAATTTTGAATTTATAGATTTGTAACAAATTTCTTATTTAAATTTTTTTATAAGTAATAATATTTTTATTTTTACTCTAGATTAATAAAAAAAATTATCAAATTTTTTGTTCAAAATTATTTATTAAAAATAAACAGAAACTTATGATAAAATTAAAAAATATCTAAATATTTATACATTCATAATTGTGATTTTTATTTATAAAATAAGTAATAATATTTAATTTTAAAATGTAATTTGTTAATATTTATTTTATCCCTAAGATAAATAAAAATAAAATGTAAAAATAAAGTGATTTAATATAATTATGTGAAAAATTTAATATTATTTTTAACTTAATTATATTGATTAATCTATAGCTAGAAAGAGTTGCACTTCTTCTTCATCACGTTCGGCCATTTCCAACAGCTAGAGTTCAAGCTCACGTCTTCGAAATCATTGGCCATATTTGAAGCATTCTGTAAGTTTCTCCATTATGATTATAATTATATCAGCTCTTCGCTTTCGTTAACCTAATTAATTAATGTGAACGTGTTCCGAGTGATTTAGCATATACTGCATATATTATAAACGCATTATTATATGCTCTATTTGTCGGGAGCAATCGGCGAGAACAGTGGAAGAGTTGGGCTGAACTAAGTGATCCTTGTTTAAAATTCCTATAGTTTGCCACCGTGATTCTTTTGTTCAAACCCGAAGCCAACTTCTCCTTATAAATGCAGATGCTTTGCCAATCTATCACCTTCACCATTCTCATGTTAAGTGCTACTAACAAGTGCAATAAACGTGTGTGTATGTTTATGTATATTAGAAGTAGATCGAATCACAAGTTGATGCAACCCACATATTTATTAATGCACAACAACTCTTGATTCACATGTTATCTTGCATCTATTGGATGAATTTTTTGATTCTCACCCATGTACTTTTTTATCTGATCCATATTTTTATTATATTCAACATGTTTCATTTTAAATGTCTACATTGAAGAGGGGAAAGAATTGTTTGATTTATTTTGATGAATTGAAGAGCAATAAAATATTAATTATTTAGTTTTGTTGTAATTTTTTTTCTAAATTTTAGGAGTTATGATTTTTTTTATTAAATATGTTAATATTAATTTTTATATAGCAACTGTTTAACAAAAATATAAGTAGATAAGGTTCATTCATTGAGAACACCAATGTCACAATGATAACTTCAAAAAAAACAATATCCTGCCTTAGCATAGGTGACATAAAATGACATCCATGTAATAATTCATTAATAAATTTATTCTTGTTTTTAGAATAAATTAAATGTAGTGCACCATTGAGATAAATCATAAATAATTATATTTAATTTTTCATTTGTACTTATTTAAAATTATGTTTTTTTATTAATGTTTTACCATTCTTTATCATTCTATTAAAATTATGATTTTTTTTGTAATTATATAAATATGCGTTTATTTGTCTCTAACATTTATATATTTTATTAAGATATTTTTTTCTTACAATGAAACACATATTAATCCAAATAGAAATAAAATTTTGATTTTTAAATCATACGCATTGGTAGGGTGTTATACGGGCTACAGCAACTTTTCGTTGTTATTCACTTATATCTAACACCGTGGCTATTGATTTCGTATTTTTTGAATCGTGTGCAACTATTTGGATGGTGGCAGATCAACTTTGGTAGGGATAATAATTTCCATCTTGTAAGTGAGTGCAAAAGGAGAGATTCCAGTTGACTTTTAGGTAGTGGTGCAATAAACCCAGAGCACCTCAGGAAGCTCTTCCACTCATTTACATTTAACAGAGTCTAGTTATTTTTTCAAGGTAATCAACATGGTTTTGTCGGAGGCCTCATCTTGGCCATTGCTTTGCAGATACCAAGGGGTAAAGTATAAGTTTTTATTTTCAATTCATGGCAGAAGTCCTGGTAGACTTATCTTTCAAATTGTCGCCCGTTATTAGATATAATTGATATTAGGATGTCGGAGTAGTAGAAGTCCCAGATAAATCGAGTAACCTTTCTATCTTTGATTGATGAAAAAGTGTCAGCTCTATCCATTTACTAAAATAAAGAGTGGCGACCATTAATAGTTTATATTTTTGATTGTTCATCTCTTTTTGAAGCCTTTAAATACACCGCACCGCTATTTAAGCTCATTCACACCATCTTCACAAACAAGTATCACAACAAGCACTGCATTTGTTGGAAACGTTTTCCTTCACCGGAGAATACCAATCCTCGGTGTCGAGGCCATTTGTTAGTTTGACACCAGTCATTTCTGGGATTCCGTCTAGAGGAAATTAGTGATTTGAAAATTCTCATTTCTATCTCTGATTCAATGCAAACTTCTTCTCTAATTTATTTTATAGTCATGCTCTATAGTCATGCTATTTCTATCTTTTACAGTTATTTTTATCTTTTAAAATTCTGATTTGAAAAATTAGGCTATATTTCATATAAATGTGTGCTCTATAGTCATGTTATTTCAAAATCAATTAGCCTAAGGACCTAGAGACATTAAATGTCATATCTATAAAATGACTATTATCATATTTTACTTTAATTTTAAGCATAATTAAATGTTATTTTTTTTGTTTAAATATTTTTTTCTATGAATCTAACTTACTTTGAGAAATAATTTCTCAATTTTAAATTTTATTTTAATAATTTTGTGTGTGTTAACAAATTCAACAATATTACAAAAAATAATGCTCATCTCTTCTATCTTATATCTGACATGCATTTAAATATTTTTTTAAATTGATTTTTTAATTTTTTTTAACAGATAAAATAGAGGTTGCTCAACGAATAACATTGGAATGTTGATAAGTTCTTCCATTTGAAGTGTGATATCTATTGGAATTAATATTTTCTTTAAAAATGGATCGTTCATTGATCTCAAAGGATAGAAGATCGAAGGAATATGAAAATGGAGTTGAATGCTTTGTCGCATTTGCAATACAAAATTCTGCAAATAAAATCTCCATTAAATGTCCATGCTTACAATGTGGTAATATGATTTATAATACTCCTCAAATTGTTCGAGATTATTTGTTTTTCTTTGGAATTGAACAGAGTTACCATACATGGTATTGGCATGGAGAGGCAGCTCCAACTCGCCCACCTTCCATAAGAGCAGAACATTATGATAGACTTCAATTTGATGATCAACGTAGTACAATAGAAATGGTTCAAGCTACACATGAGGATTGTCAATATGATCCTCAATTGTTTGCAAAATTACTACAAGATGCAGAAAAACCGTTATATCCTGGTTGCATAAACTTTACAAGAATGTCAACCTTGATCAAATTATACAACTTGAAAGCACGTTTTGAGTGGTCTGATAATAGCTTTTCAGCGCTTTTACAAATTCTTGGAGAAATGTTGCCTTTAAACAATGAATTGCCATTGTCGATGTATGAAGTGAAAAAGAGATTAAATTCTTTGGGAATGAAATATGAGAAAATCCATGCGTGCCCAAATGATTGTGTTCTTTATCGGAAGGAGTTGAAAGATGCATCATTATGTCCTACCTGTGGAACTTTGAGGTGGAAGACAGATAACACTGGAACTAAGAGGAGAAAAGGAGTTTGTGCGAAAGTATTTTGGTATTTTCCTCTAATTCCAAGATTTAGAAGAATGTTTCAATCAACAAAAATTGCAAAAGAGCTTTTATGGCATTTCGAAGAAAGAAATTTTGATGGGAAAATGTGTCATCTATCAGATTTACCATCATGAAAGCAAGTTGATCAAAGATGGCCTGAGTTTTCAAAAGAACCTAGAAACCTGAGACTTGCAATTTCTTCAGATGGCATAAATCCTCACAATTCATTTAATAGCAAATATAGTTGTTGGCCCATTCTTATGATAATTTACAACCTTCCTCCATGGTTGTGCATGAAAAGAAAATTTATGATGTTATCTTTATTAATTTCAGGTCCGCGCCAAACTAGCAATGACATTGATGTCTATTTAGCACCACTAATAGAAGATCTTAAAACATTGTGGGAGGTCGGAGTTCAAGTTTACGATGCACATAAACAATAAATCTTTACTTTAAGAGCCGTTTTTTTATGGACAATAAATGATTTTCCTACATATAGAAACATGTTAGGATGCAAAGTTAAAGGATATTATGGTTGTCCAATATGTGGAGAAGAAACATATTCTTGTAGGTTAAAGCATGGAAAAAAGAACTCCTATACTGGACATAGACAATTTCTTCCAAGAAATCATCCTTATAGGAAACAAAAGAAAGCATTTGATGGAAAATAAGAGTTCGGGTCAACTCCAAAAATATTGACTGGTGAGGAAATATTAAAAAAAATCAATGGAATTTTCAATTCTTGGGGTAAAAAAAGGGTTATTCTGGGAAAATCTAAAATCAACAATACTACTTGTTGGAAAAAGAAGTCAATTTTCTTTGATCTTGATTATTGAAAATATTTTCATGTTAGTCATAATTTGGATGTTATACATATTGAGAAAAATGTTTGTGAAAGCATTATTGGTACCTTACTCAACAATGCATGTAAGACAAAGGATGGGCTTAATACTCGATTGGATGTTATAGATATGGGCTTAAGGAGCGAATAGGCACCAGTGTTTTATTCGAAGAGAACTTATCTCCCTCCTGCATATTATACACTTTCTACAAAGGAAAAGAAGGTATTTTTCCAAACACTTTCACAATTGAAGGTTCCATATGGATATAGTTCAAACCTTCGAAACCTCATGTCAATTAAAGACTTGAAACTTAATGGATTAAAATCTCATGACTATCATGTATTAATGCAGCAATTTTTGCTAGTTTTGTTACGTTCTATCTTGCCCAAGCATGTGAGGAATGCGATATGTAGATTGAGTTTATTTTTCAATGCTCTCTGTACTAAAGTCATTGATGTTCCTTCATTAGATGAGTTACAAAATGAGATTGTGGTGACATTATGTTTTTTTGAAAAGTGCTTCCCACCTTTTTTTTTGATATTATGGTGCATCTTACTATGCATCTTGTAAGAGAAGTGAGACTTTGTGGATCGGTTTACTTTAGGTGGATGTACCCATTTGAAAGGTTTATGAAAGTGTTAAAAGGCTATGTACGAAATCATACTAGACCTAAAGGTTGCATTGCTGAATGCTATATTGCAGAAGAAGGAATCAAGTTTTGTACAGAGTACTTATCAAATGTTGAAGCAATTGGAATTCCTAGTAGTTCAAACATTGACCACACAATTGAGGCATCAATATTTGGAGGTCTTACTATTAAGGCCGAATCCAATTTATGGTTACAAGCACATCATTATGTGTTGGAAAATACATCAATTATCCAACCTTTTATTGAGTAAGCACCACTTACTTTTTATTTCTTTATTTGTTGTACGTATTATATATTATTCTAATTATTTTATTTTTATACATGACCTCATAGAGAGCACATGCAATGGTTGAAAGCGATACATCCATGTCAATCAAAAAGGGAAAAGTGGTTATAGGATGAGCATGCTCGTACTTTTACCTTTTGGTTACGAAAAAAGGTACAAAAATGGTTTATTAAATTTTCCTTTTCATTTTCATTATTGGTCACCATATAAATTATATCCTTATCTTATTTCTATATGTTGAAGTTGCATTGAGAAATAATGAACCTATATCTGAAACCCTTAAATGGTTAGCTAATGGTCCAAGCCTTTATGTGATGAAGTATAATGGTTATGTAATAAATGGGTGTCAATATAATACTAAGGAGCGTGATGATTTACTAGCTACCCAAAATAGCAGAGTTAGTATTGTATAAACGACAATGCAAATTGCTAGTGCTAAGGATAAAAATCTTATTTTCGGGGAACTTTGTTTCTATAAAATTATTACAGAGATTTGGGACTTGGATTATACTATGTTCAATATTATAGTCTTCAAGTGTGATTGGGTTGATAATAAGAATGGAATCAGGGTCGATGATCTTGGGTTTACATTAGATGACTTTACCAGATTGGCTCATAAATCAGATCCATTCATATTAGCCTCCCAGGCTAAGAAAGTCTTCTATGTACAAGATGAGCTTAATCCAAGATGGTCAATTGTTTTTTCAACTCCTCAAGAAGATTTCACAAAAAAGAGCAAACGATGATGATTCCATGAAAATTTCTATTGAACACAATCCTGTCATATATTCTTTGCCACAAGTTGAATTATTTGATGCTTTGGATGAATCTGATAAAATCTGTAATCATGATGATTGTGAGGGAATTTGGGTCGAGAACAAATCATAAATGATTCCAATTTTTATCTTTGTTATTGCTTTGTGAATTGATATGCTTCTAAAGTTTTTTATTTTTTAAATGTATGCGGACTAGTTAAGGTTATTCGTCTTTGTTATTAGATGAATGTTATTCTTTCAATTTTAGTTAATGGCAGGTTGAGAATATTCTAAAAACTGGCATTATTATGTTTTGTGCAAAATAGCTGATTAGGTAATGCCTTTAATTAGTTATATTTTTTCCTTTTAAATATTTTTTTATTTCTTTGTACTTCTTTTTAAACATTATTTTTTTTGATAGGTATGGAAATGGAACAACTAGATAAAGCTACTACAAGAAATAGATGTATAGGGATAACAAGAAAGCCAATGATTATCAAGAATAGGAGCAAGAGAATTAAACTTTCAGTTCAGTATAATGTCGATGGTGTTTATGTCGAACAAGCTGTGGTGCATCTCACAAGTTATTTAGGGGTATTGGCACGTACCATGGTCCCAATTAGATATAGCACTTGGCACCATGTACCCGAGAAATTTAAGAATAAATTGTGGGACTCCATTGAGGTAAACTTGTATTTATTTTTTATATTTTTAATGTTTTCTAATTTTGTTTGCAAATTTTTTTAACAACTTATAACTATGTTCATTACTTCTAGGCTGCATTTACATTGGATTGTAAAAGTAGAAGAAATTGTATCAAAACAATTGGCAGGTGCTTTAGATCTTTCAAGAACATGGTGACATCAAAGTATATCATTCCATTCAAAGACCAACTCGAGCTTCTTAAAAAACCACCATCTGAATACAATTTTATTGAAGATGAAGATTGGACAATTTTTGTCAAAGAAAGAGTGACTCAAAGATTTCAGGTATATTTCTAATTATTTTCATGTAATGTTCTCAATTATTATTTACTTAATATAAATTAAAAATTGTAGGAGTTTAGAGAAGTTTAAAAGGAAAGAAGGAAAAAACATATTTATAATCATCATCTTAGTGAGAAGGGATATGCTGGTCTTGAAACGGAGATGGTAAGTTAAATATGTTGTAACTTTACTTTTTATTTTATGTTGAATTTGCCTAGAGACTCATTATATTACATTGCAATATTGTAAAAGTCGGTAGAAACCAGCTTTACTTCAATCATTGATAGAAGTCTATTATGGAAGAAAGCGATGGTTAAAAAAGATGGCACGTATGATGAAGTGGTCATTCTAGTTGTGGAGAAGATTGTAAGTATAAGTTATGGAATAAATATTTCTTTTACGGTATAAACTTATTTATTGTAACCAATATGACATTTAATTTTATAATACAATTGTGTATCAGGATATGAAGTTGCAATAGTCACAAGAAAGCAGTTTGAGTTTCAATGGAAATGACATACTTACAGAAGTATTGGGAACTCCATAATATAGTGGTCGAGTACGAGCTAAAGGAAAGCATTATACTCCACGAAATTATTTTTATTCTATGGCTGATAGTGCTTTGCGGGAATTTATGAAAGAATCACAAGTGCGACAATCAAAGTTTGAGGCAATGATTTTATTTCAACTCTCTCAGATGATACCCACCGAATCTCAATCTGATATTGACAGCTCTAACATGCTTCAAAACCATATTGTCCTTCTAGAAAGTGTTGAGCAACCAAAACGTCGAGTAGAAGACCATGCTCCACCAATGCTAGCAGAAAAAAAGGTTAGTTTTATTTAATATTATGTTTTTTAATATAAATGTGGTATCACAAACTCATAATTTTCATATCAACTTACCTAGTTGATATGAAAATATAGAAGTAATGTTACAATATAAGTTAGCATGATCAATTATATTAATAAGCTCATTAAGTTATGATAACTTAATTTTATCTAACTAATACTTTTCTACGTGAAAATTATCAACTTTTAGATGATTGCATATAACTAAACAACAAAGTTTTATTTTAGAGGAAAGGAATTGTCAATTTGCCATAGGGACAAAAGAAAATGTTGTTGCAGCTGGAACTATGGTACTTGAGTATGTTGATAACTGCCTTGTTGCCGTGGATGTTTTTTATGATCCAAATGCATTACTTCCTGTACCAATTCCAAGCCAAATTACCACTATTGGAGATGCTATTGGGCATCAAATTTTATGGCCTGCCCAATTTGTCATTCCTTCTGCTCTTCGCATCCAGGTATGCGGGTTTTTTTAAAATAAAATATTTCTTAATAATAATAATAATACTAGTTTATCTAGGACAATTCTTATTTATACAAAGATATTTTATGTTTGATAGGATTCAAATAAATTTAAGAAATAGAGTAATAGAGAGAGAACACTGAGTTTAAATGATGAGAATCCCGTAGATTTCGATAACTTTGCTACATTAATTGGGCGCTTGTTAAAGGATGAGATCATAGATGCAGTAGAAATCATAGAGTAGGTTTTTGGATGGTTAAATTATATCCTTATATGATCAACAGAGGTGTCATCTAATTTCCTTTTGTTCTATATATGGTAAGATAAAAATTTAATATGTTTTTCATTTATTTTAACTATTTTATTTATGCTTTAATTTCTCATTATGTGAATTGTATTTAATATTAGTTAAATTAAAATATCATTAACTTTTAAATATTGTGTGAAATTATATCAGGCATTTGCATAAAAAGATGGTTGATGCCAAAGAGGAAGAGCGATTTATTTTTGTAAATCGACCTTGGTTTCCAAAGCTGGATTGGAAGAAGCAAGCAAGAAAAATAGGTCAAGGGTTATAGCTAATCGGTTGATGAATGCAAATAATGCAGATTTTGTTTTTATTCCATATAACCCAAGGTATGTTATTTAACATAAGTAAGATTATAAGTATGCATATATATCAAATTATAAATGATATGTCATTACACTAATGTTAATTTTGTAGTTGTCATTGGGTATTGGTGGTACTTGAAATAAGGACTTTGATCGCCTATTACCTTTATTCCTTGCATCATCAACTTGCAGATGATCTTAAATATATAAATATATATTTAATGCATGGCTAAAAGAAATCTTCACTTTAAAAAGCATATATCATCAAAAAGAGAGCCTAATTGGGTTGTACTAGGGGTACATAACTCATTAACTGAGTAATATAATATTTAGTGTCTTCTGCTTAATTTTAATCTTTTTACAATATGACTTGCAAGTAACTACATATAAATATATATTGATTTTATTTTACATTCAGTGCCCAAGACAATAAGGTAGTGTTGAATGTGAATACTATGTGATGAGATATATGAGAGATATCATTCTTGATCAAGGATGTCTAACATCAAAGGTATGTGTTGATTTGTTATTTATCAATATATCAGTTATTTTTAGTTTTCCAATTTTATTGAGTAAGATAATTCTTTACTTTTCAACAGTTTAATGGGAAGGAATCCTACAACAAAGAAGAGTTGGATGAAGTACAATCTTTATGGGTGATGTTGGTGAGTCAATTAATACTTTCCTCGGTTTGAAAAGCATTGGGGACACCTTTTTTTATTGAAGCATGAATAAATTTTGGGATTTACAATATTAACTTTTGATGAGGTTCATAATTTATATCTCTTTTGAACAAAACTATGACTGAAGGTAAATTGTTCGACATTTTCATTTGAAGACATTTTAGTATTTAACTTACACAATCATTATATTTCAATATTTTTCATATGTTGAATAACGTTAGTATATTGAATGCATAATTCTTAGGTGTTTAAAGGTAAACTTTTTTTTTGGTCAAGTTAGGAGATCTTCCTACATTGGAATGGTCCATGCACATTTGTGATAATAAATGTATTTTTTTTAATGAGATCATAGTTATTACTTCTTACTTTCAATTAAATATTCAAAACTTGAATAAGTAATTAGAATTTTTTTGTTTTCATTCTATCTTTTATGTATGTTGTCAACCATAGATTTTTTGTTGTAGATTGACAATGAAATAAATTGTGATTTCGACTTTTGGCTTCACTACTTAACCACAATAGTCTAAATTACCTTTTCACCCTTATAAAATACAATAATTATTTCAAGGCACAAATTTTTTTTAATGCAGCAAATATTTTATTAATGAATCTAAAACTATATGTTGATTGGATTACTATATTTGTGTAATCAAATAGAACTTGAAATTAAATTACATAGCATCTCATCGAGTTTTTTTGATATGTTGGGAAGATGGCAAGTAATTTAAATTTTCATTTTATGCTATTTAATTGGTTTTTGTAGTATTTTTTCAAGTTGTTTGTGAGATCTTTAAACTCACTACACACCTTTAGGTTTTAAATAGATTATTATTGTTTTGTATTTTAAAAAATTTTATCAACTTTTATGCCATAATTGATAAATCTTCTGCTTTATATTTTATACATTACTACTAACTTTGTTTTTGTTTTTGTTAAATTTGTTTAATCGTATATGTCAATTGTTATATAAATTATTTTTATGATATTTTGTTATCATTCCTTTTTTTTTCAAATTCTCTATAATATATTTATTTCTGCAAGTGTAAGTATTTATTTTTCATCTTTTTGTATGCAGATTACCTTATTTGGAAATTAACTCTCAACTTTGTCAGGCTAGCAGGAATCAGTTTTATGGAGTTAAGGCACAATTGGGTTGCATATATACGAAATTTTGAATTGAATTTAAGAAACGAATGTTGAAATTGTGTTATATTTTTTTTTTATTTGTAAGAAGTCTGAGTTCCCCATTAAACTTGAAAACTGTATTCTTGGTATGGATTGTAAAGAATGTTGTTCTTATGTGCATGCAGTATTACAATAACAGGTGAAAATATATTTACAATAATTATTAAATTTAAATTTATTTAAATTATAATATTCCTTGATGCTTTTTCTAAGCGCCATTGAATTAAAATTTTTTTTCGATAGATACAACATATAATGACGCTTTTTGCAGTGTCACGCTTTTTGATGTTAATAAAAATGACACTTTATTTTAGCATCAATGTATGATTCAATGACACTGTAAAAAAACATCATTATATATATAGACTTTTTATGTCACGCTAGCGGATGATGCTCTCGATAAGCCACATTATATATATATAATGACTCTTTTTAGGCATCATTGATTATGGTTTTTGTTGTAGTGATATGTCTTTCAATATCTCTATCTACCTCTCTATCTATCTTTATATCTATATGTCTATCAATCAATCTATCTATGTATCTATCTATCTGTTAGTCTGTCTATCTATCTATCGATAAATTTATCTATCTATCTATATGCATTTCTATTTGTCTATCTCTGAATTGATCTATCTATCTATCCATCCATCTTTATATTTGTCTATCTATTTTTCTATCTGTCTATCTTTCTATTTATCTTTTTGTCTATTTATCTATCTATTGATCTTTATTTATACCTATCTTTCTATTTATCTGTCTATCTATCTGTCTATCTCTATATCTATCTTTCTAGTTATCTATCTCTCTATCTATATATATTCATATCTATCTTTTTATCTATCTATCTGTCTAACGATCTATCTCTCTATCAATCTAATGATTAGTGTATCAATCAATCAATCTATCTATCTATTTGTCCATCTATGTGTCTATATATCAGTCTATCTATCTATCTATTTCATTGTCTATTTATCTATCTATTTATCTGTCATTCTATCTATCTATCTATTTCATTGTCTATTTATCTATCTATTTATCTGTCATTCTATCTATCTATTTATTTTCTATCTATCATTCTATCAATCAATAAATCAATATGTTTATCTATCTTCTTATCTATTTGTCTATCTATCTATTTATCAATCAATCTATCTATCTATATATCTATATATCTATTTATCAATCAATATATCAATCTATATTTCAAACTATCTACGTATCTATCTATCTATTTATATTTCTATATATCTATCTATTTATATGTCTATGTTTCTATGTGTCAGTCAATAATTATGTCTATCTATCTATCTATCTATCTATCCATCTATCTATATGACTGTCTATCTATTAGTTAGTCTATCTATGATTTAGTTAGTCAGTCAGTTAGTCGATCTATCTTTCTATCTATTTGTCCATCTATCTACCTACATGACTATCTACCTGCCTGAATAAAAGATTTTCTATCTCTATGTGTGTCTTTTTATCTATCTATTTAACTACCTCCTATTTTGTCTCTCTACCGGACTATCTGACTGTTAATCTATTTGTTTATATGTGTATGTGTCTATCTGTCTCTTTATCTATATGTCTATCTATTTATCAATCAAAAAATATTTCAATTTGTTTATCTATCTACCTAGCTATATTTCTCTTTATCTATTTATCTCTATCTACTATCTATTTGTCTGTCTGTTTATCTATCTATCTTTCTAACTATCTATCTGTCAAATAATCTATTAATCTATCGGTCTATCTATCATTTTATCTGTCTATCTATTTATATATTTATCTCTTTTCCACTATATCCCTATATCTATCTATTTATCTATCTGTCTATCTATCTATTTATCTATCTATCTGTCTGTCTGTCTGTCTATCTATCTATCTGTTTATCTATTTATCTAAATACCTATCTATCTTTCCCTCTATCTATCTGTCAATCTATGTATCTTTTTATCTGCCTATCTATCTATCTATTTTCTATCTATGTGTTTATTTATATGTCTTTCTATCTATCTATCAATGTTTATCTATCTATTTATCTATCTATCTATTTGTCTATCTATATAATTATCTATATGTCTATCTCTCTATCTATTTATTTGTCTATCTATCTATCTATTTATCTATTTGTCTATCTATCAATCTATCGATCTATCATTCTATCTACACATCTATTTGTCAATCAATCAATCTATCTATCTAAATGTCTATCTATCAATCTATCTATATATCTATTTTTGTGTGTCTATATATCTGTCTATCTATCTATCTATCTGTCTATATATCTATTTATCTCACTATCTGTCTATATATACATTTATATATATATCTATTTGTCTATCAGTCTATCTATCTTCCTATCTATCTATTTATCTTTCTGACTATCTATCTATCTATCTATTTACCTATCTATCTATATGATGAATCTTTCTGTCTATCTATTTATATATCTATATTTCTATCTAGCTTTCTATCTATTTGGCTATTAATCTATCTATCAATTTCTCTATCAATATGGCAATTAATTTGACTATATTTTTGTCTATCAATCTATCTATCATTATGTCTCTCAAACTATTTGTATAACAATTGATTTATCTATTAGTCAATCATTAATTATATCAGTTATTATATCTTTCCCTATGTCTGTTTACGTATCTATTTGTTTGTATTTTAGTTAGTCTATCAATTGGTTTATAAGTCATTTAGGCTATCTATTTATTTATCTATTTGTTTGTTTATCTATTTGCTCGACTGTCAAACTGTCTAACCAACTTACCATCTCTCTGTCTGTCTCACTACAAAAAAAATCCCAAATAGCTTGGAAAAATACCCTAGCTAAATACATTTTTTTCGTTGCTAAATTGGATATAACGACAGACTAACGACGGAACCATTCCCAAGCTCAAGTGCTTCTCATAAAAATTAATAAGGAAATATATTCCTTTGCAAATTAGCGAGGGAATATTCCCTAGCAAAACTTGCAAGGGAAAATTCCCTAGTTAAATTAGCTAGGGTAAATTCCCTAGCTAAATTAGCAAGGTTAAATTCCCTAGCTAAATTAGTGAGGTTAAATTCTATAGCTATTTTCATTCAAAAATTTTCACATCTTTAATTATTTACATAAAATTTAATTACATAATTTAAATTTTTTATATTAAATTTAATAAAAACATAAACTATACACAATTATTTATACTTAACAAAAATTAAAATTAGTTAATAAAATATTATAATACAATTTGTTACATAGTTAAAATAGAAACATAACAAAACTTGATTACATATTATTCTTAATCAATGTATCTAATGACAGTGCACAAAGTATAATCTGTTCATGAAATTGATGTTGCTTTCTCTCCCCCAACTCCTCAAAATCTTTATACTGCTCTAGCACCCGAGCATATCCCTCTATTACCATCTGCATTGCTTTTTTTAGTTCTAGTCTGCATTTCCTCTCCACCTCCTACTCCTTCCTTGTATCTGCCAATGCCCTTTTTGTATCTAGCTGCTGTTCCAACATCATTGTTTTAACCTTGCGAATAGTTTCTTGTATGTATACTTGTTCATGTATGTATGTCCCTTTGTGTGTGTGTGTAATATTTGCACACACACATCTTCTAGTTTTTTGTTAAAAGTCCCATACAATATTTGCACTGTGCCATTTCTTGTTCCTCACCCAAAACATTTTTTGTGTTATTATATTAAAATGAGTCAAAACTATAGAAGTCCTCCTAGTTTTTTGTTTTTTAGAAGTTTGGATTGAGACGACTGGAGAAACCAATGTTTTAGCAGCCTCAGACCACTGTGTAATATTTTCATTTTCTAAATTTAAATATGTTTCAATTGTATTTGTCATTTTTTATGATTTTTATTTTTCTTAATTTTGGTCTAGAGAGAGAAACTATAGAGAGAGAAAGTTAAAAAACCATAAAATAAATTACCCGGTAAAAGCAGTGAGGTCGGTCACGTGCACGATGCACCGCAGTCATGCTCTAATGTTCAAAACTCAAGTCAAGATTCACTAAAATCCAAGCCGAATACCAAAATCCCGAGGCCCAAGAGAGAGAAGCAAGATTTTTGAGAGAGATATAGAACGATTTGAGAGAACTTATGTTTTTGAAAAACATAAATGTTAAAGGGAGGGGGGTAGAATCATGAGGACCGTTGGATTCTGCCCCCTTGTCGTTGGAGGCGAATCCAACGGCTGAAAATATATATTATTATTATTTTTTATTTTTTTTCCCGTTGGGGGAATAGGGGATCTAGGTCGGTTCGGGGCTTCGGGCCTCGTGGAAGTTGGACCGAGGGTCGGGTCCAATCAGACCCGACCCACGGTCTTTTTTGCGGGAAGGGCCGAGCATGGTTCTTTCGTGGGGTAGCCTGTGCCCTATAAGCAGTAGGCTCGACCACTCGAGTGACACCGGCATGGGACGAACCCATGCCGGTGTGCCGTGCCACGGGCCGAACCGTGGCGGGTCAAGCATGGCACGGCACGGGCCAGGCACAACACGACACAGTTCGTGCCTAACCCGGGCACGGCACGAGCCCGGGCATGGTTTTTTTTCTTGCCGGGCCAGCCCAGGCAAGGCCGAACCGTGCCATGGCTCGTGCCATGTCCGGGCTGGCCCGGCCCGGTTGACACCTCTAGTTCTTGGTGATGCGGGGATGTCAATTTGAACCCTTGCTTTTATCTTGCACATAGCTTTCCAATCCTTTCTAGGACGGGTCCGACCTGAATATTCACAATAATAAACCTGTGATGCTTGTACTACTAATACAAAAGGTTCATACATATTGAATCATTTGTTATTATCCACATCAACAAGTTAATATCGTGGATGGACAACACTACTAACATGTGGTGTTGGATCAAATCATTCACATTTGAATAATACAATTAATTTAACTGGGAGGGCTACAAATTCTAACTCGATCACTTTGACCAGAGTCTCGTAATAGTCATTTTCAATTTCATTGTATACGGATACTTTAATGCATACTCTCATATTGTCTGTTGCCTGATAATAAAAGTACAATTTAGTGTGAAATTTAAAACCATCCACACAGTAACCATTATAAGTTCTAACCTTTCTTAGAGGACCCCGTGCTATACTTCAAAGATAATGATTGGAAATTTTATTTTCATGATCATGAACCTGCAATCAAAAATTAGTGGATTATTGAGATTATAATTATAAATTTTTATTAGAACAAAATAATTATTTTGTGATTTTCACTTTAAGTAAACATATGTATTTTTCAAACAATGATGGAAATTCTTGCTTCGTCACTGCATTGATAGCTTCTTCATTCATGTTTGGAAACTATTTATGTTTATCTGTAACAAATAGACAAAAAAAGAATTTAGAAATAATGGATACATTGATAGGAAATAATAAATTAAAATGGTAAATATATCTCATTTGACTTTTAGGTAATACTTACTTTATGAATGATTGAACCTTTGTACAATTCATTAGGACATATAAAAGTGTTGTAGTATATTCATTGTCTGCTAGATACCATTTTACTTAAGCACCAATTGCTTTACCCAATGCTTGAAAATTTCAAACATATCATTATCCATAATGTCAATAAGATAAACCTCATTCTATTTTTCCTTAAGTGGAAATATTGGATCTCCTTCTTTGAAATATAATGATGCTAATTTGGCAGCCTTATCCATAATTTAACCTATTGATATAGAATCATCAACCTGAGCCCTATTCATTTTGTATGTTTTATTTTCCTCAAGTATCTATAAAAAGATTATTGAATATTATAAGTCATTTGTGTGTGTGTGTGTGTAGGAAAAGAATTGGTTGTGTGAATTAATATTACCTTTTTGGAGGATATATCTAATGTTAGTGAATAGGACCAGTAATCCTCACTTCATAAGCTAAGTACATGGGAAGATGTTCCATTGAGTCAAAAAACTTAGTGGGAAGATTTCTTCAAGATTTCATAAGATAATAGAAATTTATTCATCCATATTTTTGAATTCCTCATCAGTCAAAGAAGAAGTTAATTGCTTGAAGAATAAATAAATCTCAGTTATCGGCTCCCATATTCTATTAGGTAGGAATTCTCGAAGAGTAATTGATAACAACCTTTGTATGAATACATGACAATCATGACTCTTCATGCCAAACATCTAAGTTTGTTCACTCACATCTACCCACTCCAACACATCATTCTTCTATGATTTATTCACAACAAATGACACATCGGGGTATTTACTAGCGACAAAATTTTTTACAAATTGAGCACAATGACAATATTTATTCAACTCATCTCTTTAGTTGTACGTGTCCTTAGTTTTTACTGGAATGTTAAATATTGTATTTAAAATATTGTCAAACACATTCTTCTCAATATGCACAACATCAAGATTGTGCCTTAGCAAGTGGTCACGCAAGTAGGGAAAATCCCAAAAAATACTTCTCTTATTTCACCCACAAATTTTAGATATAGCTACATTCACAACCTCAGCATCAATGTCTATCACTTTCCTCACCATATGTTATTCAAATCCTATAGAATTTCATCCCCAAATCTAACCTTCGTGAATTGTTTAGTAACCTTTCTATTCTTAATGAAGTTTTTGGTGTTATGTCTAAACGGATGATTAATGGGCAAAAACATCTGATAGTTGTATAACCACAATTGTTTTCCACTCTTAATTAATATAAAAGCATCAAAATCTTCCATAGAATGCAGACATGCTAACATACCAGTTGTACTCCACCCATATATCATAGAATATGCTAAAAAGTCATTTATGGTCCATATGAGGGCAGCACGCATCTGATAATTTTTCCATTTGGAAATATTATAAGTTTGAACTTCAACACCCCAAAGACCTTTCAACTCCACTATCAATGGCTGCAAGAAAATACCTATCTTACCCTTTGGATTTGTTGGCCCCGACACTAACATAGTAAAAAACATAAGTCTGGAGGCAAGTTATACAGCATTACCACCACAGGCCACAATATATATTACTGTCCAGATTGACCAAACGGCTGAAAACCATCAGCCAAACCTAGCCTAACATTTCAAATATTAGAAGAAAAATCAGGAAAATACCTATCAAAATGTTTCTGAGTAGGAGCATCAGAAGGGTGACACATCTTACCATCCTTTATATGATGCTCAGAATGCCACCTCATTTCATTAGATGTTGTGATTGATGTATACAATCTTTGCAACATAGGTGTTATTGGAAAATTGTGCATCTTTTTATATGGCACCTTCAACTTTCGTATATACAATCTATTTCCAGAACTCCTAACCTTTTGCTTGTACCGAGCATGATCACATATTTTATAACTCTTAAGGTCATTGTCATCACCCTCGTTTATCATACAGTTGTTCACACAATAATGAATGACCTGTATGGGCAATCCCGAGCCTCTTACTAACTTCTTCATGCTGTAAAAATCCAATAGCATTAGATTATCTCCTATAAACAATTCTTGAATAAAATTAGACTAATCATCAAACCATGCCTGTGGACACCTATGTCTGCACATTATTTCTAGCATCCTAACGACCACAAATAATTGAGTATACTTAGAATTTCTCTCATAATAGGTTTGTCTCAAACTCGAATCATGTCATACTAATTCCTTGCCTCGGCATTGAGTTCCTCATTCAGGTTGAATTCAGGACCCACAGCATCACAAACCATTCTACAGTATGTAGTGTGATTCATATTATCCGAGATCATTTGATTAGTTTCACTTACTAACACCCGTACTGAACTCGAACACTTTTGTTGGACTTGCTTCTTACCATGGTATATACAAACATAGTAATCCACAACAAAACCGCTTCTATACAAATGCATCTTCACAATCTCAACATTCTAAAAGCAAACTCAACAAATTCATACACCTTTGTTGGACACCTTTGTTGGACTTATTTGATATTTAACTAAAGTACAAGGACACCTTATATGTGTACCACCATTCATACACTCAGGATGTCTAAGAGCAAGCTAAACAAATTCATCAACTTTATCCCCCCATTCATTCGAGAACATTCCATTGATTATTCGACCATTGTACATCCATTCACGATCATCTTCCATTACTAGTCACAAAAAAAATCAATTTAGTAAACAAACATGATTGTCGCTAATTAATTTTATGTTCATTGAAAATTTATTTTGGTTCCGATAAAGTTTTTTTTCTGCTTGATATGCAACCTACTATACATCCACCTCCACCCGTCCAATAGTTATCTTCACTTCAATAGGTTTTGTCCTAATCCATAATGGAGCATTAACAATAAATAGCTAGAAATTCGGTAAAAGCATAAAAAATGGATCAAACACATTAACCAGGGCTGCAAACATCTTCTTTGTTTGTTCAAAATTATGGTGTACATGGAAACACAATGCACAATAAATTTTCATTTAAATTTTATAGGATGAACGTTCAATACATACATACATATAAACATACATGGATACATACATGGATACATACATACATATATGACATTTTTTTCTTTTAAATGATACAAATTATAATAAAAAAATAAAATCTTTTTTATAACCTATTAATATTAACACATTATGCCTAATCTGGATACCAAACAAAGTTTTTCAATCAATTATAAATTATTTTTACATCCGTTGCATCTTAACACATAATGAGAAGTAGCTTAGAAGATTATGAAATTTGCTTGTAAAACTTTTAATTACATCATAAAAGACTACTAGACCATATACTTGTCTTGTATTGAGCTGTTTGGCTTGCTCTCGAAACTTTAACACATTGTATGGGTTGGGATCATCAAAAGGTGGAGGAGGTTTCAGAATCAACCATACCTCATTACACATAACACTTAGGAAAAATAAATGTCAGTAAGATGAAAATAATTCAAAACAAAATTAAATAGCAAGCAGGTAATAGAATATGTAAAAGCAATTCATATGATTCATCAACCACTTAAACAGTTATTTATGAGTAATGTCAAACATAGAGGAATAAAATTGGCCATGTTGTGCCAGAATGGTCCATTATAGTGTGCCATATATGTATAGTTATATATTATTATACATATAGTATATATAGTTATAAATCATTATATATAGTTAAACACATAGTTACACACACACACACACACACAAGTAATTATAAGTAATTATACATAAATGTATACAAAGTTATAAACAAATATATAGATTTACATATATGTATACATATATGTATAAATATTTACAAATATAGTTATATTAAATTATATAGACTTTTATATAGTTATACAAATATTTATATATAGTTATACACATATAGTTAAACATAATGTTGTATGTTGTTATATACGTAATTATAAATATAGTTACATGTGATTATACATATAGTTACACATATAGTTAAATATATATTTATACATGTTGGTTTATATATTTGTTCATTTAATTTTATATATTTATACATATAATTATGTATAGGTTTATATATAGTAGAATACTTTTTTATCTATTAATATATACAAATATATATTAAATATAAGTTGAAAAGTATATATTTAAATATTATTATGTATAAAGCTTTTATAGTTATACATATAGTAAGATACAATTATTTATAGTTATATATTATTATTCATATAATAAATATAGTTATAAATAGTTATATATAATTAAAAAAATTAGTTATATATAGATATATTAATACAGGTAGTGATAAGTAGTTATACATAAATGTATACAAAATTATAAACAAATATGTAGATTTACATTTATGTATACATATATGTATACATAGTTATAAATATAGTTATATTTAATTATATAGAGTTTTATATAGTTACACAAATATAAATAAATAGTTATACACATTTAGTTAAACATGATGTTGTATGTTGTTATACAATAATTATAAATATAGTTACATGTGGTTATACATATTGGTTCACATTTAGTTATACTTATATTTATACATATAGGTATAAATATGTTTTCATATAATTTTATATATTTATACATATAGTTATATTAAATTAATTTTTTATATGCTACTATATACTAATATATATTAAATATAAGCTATAAATTTAATATTTAAATATAATTATGCATCAAACTATTATATTTATACATATAGTAAGAAACAATTTTTTATAGTTATATATTATTATACATATAATATATATAATTATAAATAGTTAAATATAATTTAACATATAGTTATATATAGATATATTCATACAAATAGGTATAAGTAGTTACACATAAATATATACAATGTTATAAACAAATATTTTGATTTAATTATATGAATACATATGTGTATATATAGTTACAAATTTTATTATATTTAATTATATAGAGTGTTACATAGTTATAAAAATATTTATATATAGTTATACACATATAGTTATAAATATATATGTAATTAAAGATATAATTATATATAACATTTATATAGTTATACATTTAGTAAAATACAATTATATATAGTTATATATTAGTATACATATAATATATTTTTTTAGAAATATAGTTATATAAAATTATACATATAGTTATACTTTATTATATAGTTAAAAATTAGTTATGTATAGTTATAAATATAATAATAAAAATAGTTTACTTAATTATAAATATAATTATAAATACTTTATATATAATGTCATATGATTATATAATTAAACACATGTTTATATATAATATTTGTGATTAAAATATTTTTATAAATGTTACTTAAATATAATTATATATATGTAACACTTTTATAAATAATATATAGTATTTGTATCACATTTATATAAACATTATAAATATTCTATATTTATATAAAATTAATATGTAATATAAAAATTTAGAAAATTGTATAATCATTTAATGTTCCATAATTGTTATATATAAAAATTTATAAATGGATAGTTTTATGTACATGGTGTATAGATATTTACAAACATTAATACATATGTATAAATATTTATATTTAACATTATATGTTAATATAAAAATATAAGTGGTTATATATAATGTAATACATTTATATAAATTAAAGTATAATATTTATATATAATGTCATACGATTATATAATTTTATAAAACTTTATATTTATTGTTTCATGTTTATAATTTATTCAGAGATAACAAAAATATAACCAATTAACATTAAGTTTAATTTTTCTTAAGTTACAGGAGCAGAAAATATCATGCATTATATATTTTCTTCGACTACAGAAGGATAGAACAAAATGCAAACATATTGTATTTGAAATCAATAAAACCCTAAAAATTTAAACAGTAGAAGAATAAATATTACACTGACAATTTATAGTTTCATTAATGGATTAGAGTTAAAATCATATAGGTTAAATAAAAATAAAAGCAAAAAGAAAGAAAATCGGGAGATAATTAAAAAAAGCTAATATTTGATTATTCTGAAAAAATGAGAATTCGATAGTGCTAATAAAATTCAGAGAGATGGAGATATGTATATAGCATTCTGAAGGAGAAGAACATTGAAAAACTTACATAGATTCAGAAGAAATGATAGAATTTCTCAGTTTCTCCCTTATAGTCGCATATCGCTTCTGTTTCGAAAAATGAAAGAGGGGAAGTTTGCTAATTGTTAATTACTTAGCAAATTTTTTTTAATCTAAAAATTTAACCTTGAAACTACCGACCAAAATTTTGGTCGGTAATTAAGAAGTTATAAATATTTTGGAAAGCTACTTTACCGACCATTTTTCATGGTAGTATATTTTTTTTCTTTAAATGGTCGGTAATTTGTAAATATATTTTTATTTACTCGGTAAATAAAAATATATTTATTCGCTAATTCCCAATTAATGTAGAGATCAATTTCTGAGTAAATATATTTGCTCGGTAAATATGGTCGGTCTTTGGTAGGAAATATAGTTGAATATTTTTTTTGAAACCCCTTTTTAGTCTCCAAATAGTCGTGATTTGGTCAGTAATTATTGACCTATTTTTTAGGTCGGTTGTTTAGTCGATAATTAAGTAGTTATAAATATTTTGGAAAGTCACTTCACCAACCATTTTTCATTATAATATATTTTCGATCGTTAGATGGTCAATAATTTATTGGTAATTTTTATTCGCTAATTCCCTACTAATTTACAGACTAATTTTTGACCAAAAATATTTGGTCAATAAATATGGTCGGTCTTTGGTCAGAAATATGGTTGGAAATAGTTTTTTTTTCCGAAACCCATTTTTGGTCTCTAAAAGATCGTGATTTGGTCGGTAAATACCATCCTATTTTTTTGGTTGGTAGTTTGGTCGGTATTCTTGTTATTTTTAGTAGTGGATAACTTAGGAAATCTTTGTGTTAAATATATATATTAGAATAATATTGAGATGTGTGATATTTTTAAAGTCTTGGTGCGATGATAAGTGACTTGATCCAAGTAAGCTATGTCTCGTATTTGAGACTTATCAGTTATAGCTATTAGAGATCTAGCTTAGATTTCCTTTCGATTTACCAAAATAATATTTGTAGAGAATTTTATATAAAGTGCTAAAGGGAAGACCACAAAAACCATATTTTGACATTGACACTTTTATAAAATGAGATGCAGAAATTATAAAATTAACTTGAACACAAACTGAAATAACATAAATCAAATTTCAGTAACTCTTATATACATATTAACTCACAAAAACCCCTTATATAGGAGGCAAGTTCATTTGGGCTACCCACATGAGTTGGGTGCTTCCATCAAGAAGGAAAATAAAAGTAAAAAACCCCAAATTTTAAATAAGTAACTCCAATAACAAATTTCAATATCCTTTTTATTCGGGTGTGTGAAAGTTAAAAATATTAAAAGGTAAATTAATCAAATTAATTTGAACTAGAATCAAATAATATTCACTTGTAACATAATAAACTAATAATAATTAAAACAATAATTGTGTTGGAGATAATAAGAGCATCCTATGATGTTCTCAAATAATTTTTGGGTGTTCAAGAGAAGATCCTAAAGAGCTAGAAGTGCATTATAGTAAGATTATAGGCAATGATGTCTGCTCGTGAAGGAAGGTTGGCGCACATAAGGGGTTTACATGGAGAAATATCTGAATAGAATCAATTTGTATGATAGGAATTAATAATGAAAGCATATGACAATGTGAAAATTTTCCAAATTCTGGGTTAAATTATTTATGGACCTGATTACCAACATATGATACAATATGCATGGGTGACCCAAGAAATTTGAAACTCTATGATAAGAAGACAATCCTAGGTTAGAAGAAACATCAACATTATTCACCAAAGTAGAACTTGAACTTGCCACTATACATGGAACATCTTTAAGTTATATTGACAAATCCCTATCAAGCAATTCATCATCTTTACCGTAAAAAATATTACTAGGGAAAATTTTATATTTAATGCATGTTGTATTTAGTTTGTTTTGATAAATTGCTTTGTATAACAAAAAATGTTTTATATTTATATATTGTTAGTGTAGGAAATAATATATTTAAAGGTTGGGAATTTAGCAATAGCGCATTAATGGGGGTTGCTGCTCAGTCAATGGGCTGAAAAAATTTTGCAGCATAACTCGATCCACCCAAGTGATCCGACCCGCACCATTATTGATATCGAGAAATTGTTTAATATAAATTGTTTTTTTATTTCTATTTTTTGCTACTCCCATTTTACTTCTGAACTATTCATTTTTGTTTTCTCTCTCTGTATGATTTTTTTCTTCGCAATTACTGCATCTGTAAGACATTATTTTGGTTATAATCTATAAACACAAGTATTTTTCTAGTGGATATAGCTAGTCATGCTAAATGACTAGTGAACCATATTATTTTATGTGTTTCTCAATTGTGGTTTGTGGATATATCATTTTTCTATTTTCTTCTTCTTCTGAATCTATAAAATTACAAACCTTGGAAGCAGGATTACTAACAATGTCTCATCTCAAATCATCAAGCCAACAAATTCATCATGTTGTCTAAGCAAGGAAATATTTTTTTCATGACTAGCTAACTTTTTAATAAGATCAGAAGAAATCTACTTAGTAATGATTAAATAATTATACAATAAAAAAGTTAACTTATTATCTAATTTGGATTTTCTAGCATCATTAATATCATTACAAAAACAAATGTATTTGGATTAAATTGTTCTTTTTGATTTAGCAAATTTAGTCTAAGATTGCCATGACATATGAAATGAACCCTCACTAATAACAAATGTAGTTGATGGTGTACATTTATTGTATATTTTTAAAATATTTATAATATAATAAGTTGAATTTCTTATTTTCTTTTAGAATTTCTTATTGTATATTTTACAATCTAAGTTTCTATATGGAGGAAGGAATTAGACCTGAGTGATACTTTATTATAGCATTTATAAAATATTGAAACACTGAAATAATTATATTCTAAGTTTAGCATTGATATATAAGATTTATACAATCTACATATCATACACACATTCATTGAAATAGTAAAACAAGATGGTAGATGTATATATATTTTATTGTTAAGATTATCAGAGAGAAATGTGTTTCTCATGTCTAGTTGATATACATATTTTTCGTGAGAAATTATAATAGAATGCAAAAATCTTATAATACCCATTTTGGAGGTGTATTTTAATATTTGAGAATTCAAAAAATTATGTCCATATGAATATATAAGAGAGAATCTATATTAATTAACTATATTAATGATATAAGTTATATTTATTCTAGTTACAGAAAGCTATTTAAAAAATTTCTTATGATTCACCTATTTTTGAAAGAATCAATTATGATATCTTTGTCTAATATATTTAGATTGAGATTATCAAGTCTTTTAATCTTTTGGAAGACTCATATCTCTAGTTTTGGGACTATTAGATGATATCTTGGTATGTATTTAAAATATTGTATCTCATGATGAAAATTGTGGCACTATTTTTTTGTTTAAATGTTGAGATTATGTTTTCTTAATAATGTTAAATATATAATAGCAATTATGATGAATATTACATAAAAACATAAATAATATTGAATTTGTAAGTTTTTTAAATAAAAATTGTCTACATAAAAAATAATTATTTTAATTTTGGCGAACCAAAATCTCTTTTCTGAAAGAATAAAATGATGTTGTAAAAACCTTCTTGATATTGATGGCAATACCACTAGCAAAAACACTTATTGACACTTGCAGAATTGGTGCCCAACCAAAACACTTTGCACAACATTTACTTTACCTTTATTCATGTTGTGACATCATGTAAGCTTGATGTCATAACTCATAGGAACCCATTAGGGCTTTGCATGCATTGGGGAGAGAGAACGAAAGAAAAGAGAGTGGAGAAAAAAATAAAACAAAAAAAGATAATATTATTCTAGTAAAGAACTCATTTTATTTGAATTTGATTGCTCATACATCATTCACCATTAGTGTTGCAACATACAGGCTTCTTTTTCTATTCCCTCATTCCTCATATAACTTGTATATGTTGCTTGCTACTTTAAATGTAAACTACATAATTTGAATTACTCTATCCGTTATTTTGTTTATATTTTTTGTGTGGCTCCTTTGTTCTTGTTCACCCTTTATTAATAGGTGGTTAGCTAGAAATATCTCATTATCAAATTGCTGATTCCTATTTTAGACGTGTCGTGCCCCCTCTTCTCATTCAAAGTGATGTTGCATTTTTTGCTAGTAAGCCAAATATATGTGATTTCATTTAACTAGTATAAGCATTTTTTTAAAGTAGTAGTTAGTAGTGAAGATGGCCCCCTCTTTTTTTAATTTCACAGCTTAAAAGGAATAATAATTGTAAAATGTTGATTATTTTTATCCCATTGCAAATTTGATGTGTAAACTATTATAGAATGTTCATAAAATAAATAATTATTTTTTTAAGAATTATTTTTGTTCCCATTAATTGTTTTTTATTAAAGATTTACTTTTTGATAATTTGTCTGACTTCCATGGTCATTATATAATCATGGATTATTGAACCATCATGGGAGAGAAAAAGGCTGATTCAACTCCATCACAATCAGAACCTTTGATACTACTGTCATCCTTCTTGAATAAAAGTCAAAGAACATTGACACTATGTATATGGAGGAAGTAAACAAAAATAATGGGCAAGAATGTTCCAATTATTTGATTAATTGCTTTTTATCGTTTAGAAAAATGATTGTCTGCCACATCATTTCAGAATTGCCTAGATGGTCCATGCGCCATGGCACACAAAGTGCCAATGCCAGCGATGATGTGTGATGCACATGTGCTGGCATGTGGCTTAGTGCTAGTGGGTGCATGGTCCAGTTGGCAGTGATGCCATGAGATGTGGTGCCATTGATGCACAGCTATGGTGCATAACTATGTGGAACTGCACAGTGTGTGCGTGGTGTAGTGAACGTGGATGCGTGGTTGATGTACTGGACGTGTAGCATGTGTAAGTTTTATGCAGCCATGGTGTAGTGTGTGCAACATGTGGGTTGTGTTCATTGGGTTCTTTTTTTATATGTATCAAAGAAAGTGATTTTCCATGTAGAATCAAGCAAGTAAAAACTATATAGTTGTTATGAAAGTGACCACTACTTTAGTGGTTCCATCACTATTAGACTACTATACTAAATATTTAAAGTTAATTGTGTAATGAAAAAAAATATATTTAATTTATTTATATCTAGCACAATTTTTTTATTTTCTATTTTATCATAGGAACTCATGGAGGAACATATGATAGCTACTTCTCAACCAGTTGAGGGCTCTATGAATCTTTAGATAACTTTTTTGAAGGAAGAAATGTAGGAAATAAATAAAGTGAATGCTGAGATGAAAGAAACCAAGAAAGTAATGAAATAGTAGAAGACCTATAAGGAGTCAATATTAACATCCTTACGAGACTGATAGCACATCGAGTTCCATTAGAGTACTCACGCAAGAGAGCATAGCACAAATGTACCATCTAATGATGAAGATAATCATTTAGTTTTAAAAGATTTTATATCTAATTTAAGTTTTTTTAACCATGTAACTTTTATAACATAATTATTTCTAAACTATTTTTGGTTTTTGTATCTAATAAAAATGGTTTATAGTATATGTTTTTATTAAATTTAAAATAAAATTTTAAAAAAATGTAATCAATTTTTTTTGTAAAAATAAATTATGAAAATAATTTTGGAAAGAAAATAGTCAGGGAATTTTCCCTCACTAATTTAGCTAGAGAAATTTGAGTATATATTAAGTTGAAAAATATTAATTACTACTCTTAATTATGATCAAAATTAGGAAGGAAAGAATATAATTAGGAAGGGAAGTATATAATTAGCTAGGAAATTTTTTTCGTTGAAAGATTTGCTAGAAACTTTTTTTTCTCCTTAATATTTTGCGACGAGCATTTTAGTTTGAGATTATTTACAATGATAATCTGTCGTTATTCTATTTTAGAGACGAAATATGCCCAAATAGCTAGGAAAATTTCCCTACCTATTTGTTCTTTTTTTGTAGTGAGATTGATAGATAGATTAATAGATATATTGATAGATAGATTTGATAGATAGCTTAATAAAAAGATATATAGATAGAGATATAGATAGATAAATAGACATATAGATAGATAGAAAGATAGACAAATAAATAGATAAATAGATAGATAGCTAGTTAGTTAGATAGATAGAAAGATATATAGATATTTTGATAGACAAATTGATAGAGAGATAGTTATAGAGATAGATAGATAGATAGACAAATATATATAGATAGATTAACAAATAGATAGATAGATAGATAGACAAATATAAAGGTAGGTAGATAGATAAAAAGATTGATAGAAAGTTAGATAAACAAATAGATAGACAGATAGATAGAAATATAGATAGATTGATATATAGTCAGATAGATAGATATATTGACACATATACATATAGATAGAAAGATAGATAGATTTGTAGATATATAGACAAATAAATAGACATATAGATAAACAAATATATAGAGCTATAAAATGGGTTGGGTTGGGCCAGGGCCTAGCATGACAAGCTATAGTTGCGTGCCTCGGCCCAGCACGACATGCTATGGTGACCTGTCGGGTCCAACAGGGCATGCTATAGTTACATGCCCCAGCATATCATGCCGAGCCTGGCATGCGGACATGTCATGCATTACAATGTACCGAACATGATCAATAAGAGCCTATGCTCGACAGGCGAAGCTCACTGAGCCTCAAAAGGGTGAAGACCCCCCGTAGAGTGGTGGCTTGCCACCAAAACTCTAATTTTTTAAAAAATTTAATGTTTTGTCCTACCTGAATCAAGCTGATTCCAGTGGTTTTCGTGTAGTGGTCCCATGCTATGCAGCCACAGAACAGTACCCATGTCGGGCTAGGCACGACATGATTACTATACCATGTCGTATCTTGCCCACCATAGTAAATGTGCCAAGTCAGATAGATAAATAGATAGACAAATAGATAAAAAGATAGTTAGATAGAAATATAGATAAATAGATATATAGATAAATAGATAGATAGATAGATATACATATTGGTAGATAGATAGATAGATGGTTCGATAGATAGATAGATAGTTAAATAGATAGAAAATAGTTAGCTAGACAGATAGATAAAAAATTAGATAGATAGATAGACAGACAAAAATATAGATAGATAGATAGACAGATAGACAAATAGATAGATAATTAAATAGAGTAATAGATGGACATATAGATATGCAGATAGAAAGATAGAAAGAAAGATAAATAGACAAATAAATAGATAGATTGATAGTTAGATAGATATACAGATATATAAACAAATAGTTACACTACAAGGAAATATCTATTTAGCTAGGAAAATTTTGCTAGGGATGGATTAATCCTAGTTAAATAGTGAGAGATTAGCTAGGGAATAGCAAGATATTTTTGATTTTACATTAAAATAAAAATTTCTGATGGAATAGTGATGAATTAGTTATGGAAATGGTCGATTGAAATTTTTCGATGCTATTTTTTTCGTAAAATTTCCACGCAATAAAAAGCAAGAAATTTAGCGACAAATTTAACAGTAGATTTTTCCTAACTAATTCTATCCAGACATAATCCATCACTAATTATTTCGTAGATTCTTTGATTTGAAAAGCAGGAAATTTAGCCATAGATTTAGCAATAGATTCTCCCTAACTAATTAGATCAAGACAAAATCCATCGATAAATAATTATCTGAAAATATTTTTTCAAGATTTTATATATAATTGGAAGCAATTATTCCTTAAATATTTATTTTCTCAAAATACATGCGTTTGGTAATGGATTTTTCCTTAGCTATTTGGCCTAGTGATAATTATCATCACTAATTTTTAATAATTTAATTTTTTTAGCACTATTTATTTATATATTTTATGTAATTTTCTATATTAAAAGTATGTCATGGTCTATAGATGAGTGATCATTGAAAGACACAATCTCCTTATATAATTATAAAAATATGATATATAAATAAAAAAATGGTATATAAATATGATATATAATTCATAAATATATAAAAAAAATGAATATAAATTTATATTAAATAAGACTAAAAAAAACTATTATTTTGGTTATAAATTAATTAAAAAATTAAACAAAATAAATTTATGAAATTTTTAATTATGATATTTAAATATTTATATTAAAAAACATTATATAATTTATTATATAATTATAATAATTTTGAAAATATTATAATTAATAAATTATTGCTAATAAAAAACTATAATAAATAATTATTTGATTAAATAAAAAAATTTATAAAAATTTATGAATTAACAAATAAACAAGTAAATATTAATATTATTCATATAATCATAAAATATTTTTATGAGTATAGGAATCTTTTAAAAAAATAATGATGAAAAGATTTGAAAATCTTGATTCATAAAAAAATTTCAAATTTTTAATAAAATTTAAAAGAAAACAAATTGATATTTAAAGATTATTACATAGATGTTTTAATTAAATCATAAAAATTATGATTATTTAAAATATAAATATCTTAGTGTGGTTATTAAATTAACACTTCAAAGATTCAAATTTATAATGACTAAAAGATTCATATTTTGTCTTTATAATTATTTAATATTATATTAATAAAAATAATTTGAATTCTTAAAAATTTATAACATATATATATATTAAATACTTTATTATTATATAATACTATTTTATTTACTTAAGAAATAATATCATTTATTTTTAAATAAAATTATATTTCTTTTTTTATTTAAATTATTTATTTTTTATAATTTTAGTTTACTTTTATATTTTTGTTTATTTATTTTCTTTATATTTAGATCTAATTTTTTATTTATAGTTTCCGTGAAAAAAAAATACTAATGCATTAAGCACTTAAACTTTGTTCTATCTTTCAAGTTTCAACGATGAAGAGAGGAGAAACGAAACGGACTACTATAGCAACCTACAAAATCTACCTCTTCTCTTTTTTTTGATGGCTAAATATTGGATTTGGATATTCTCACACTACCAATCTCGTGGGAGTGACAGATGGGGCACAAGGTAAGACTTAGAGAACAAGACTGACACAAACCCAAATGTTTACAAGGAAAAATCAATGTATAACAAGTTTCTTTATTGAAATTTCTGCATTATTCTTGATTCTGATCATGAGTGCCATGGCAAGATGGTTGAGCTTTAGTACTCGCATTGTTCCGTATTGTTGCTGCAGTAGAACATCAATGAATGGACATATTATACTTTATGCACTGTCTGTAGATACATTGATGAATAAGATGTAATAAAATTTTGTGATTTTTTTATTTCAATTATGTAAAATATTGAATTAGAATAAGATATTAATGAATTTATTTTTTGTTTATTATAAATTATTTAAAGTTTCAATTTTTATTCAATTTTATATAAAAATATTAAATTATTTAATTAAATAATTTTAAAAATAAATTAAATTAAGAAATTATTTTTGAAATTAAAATAGCTAGGGAAAAATCTCTTGCTAAATTAGTAAAGAAAAAATCCCTTTCTAATTTAGCTAGGGAACTCTTAAAATTAGCGACGGATTTTCTGTCTCTAAATTTATTTAGCTAGTGGCCATTTCAATCGTTAAAATTTATCAACCAACACTTTAGATTGGGAATCTTCCGTGTTATTTTTATTTAGCAATGGAAAATCTCATTTAGCTAGCTAATTTAGTAAGTGAATTTGTCTTTTTTAGCAAGGAATTTTTCCGTTGCTAACTTTTTAGCTAGGGACACTTTCTATCTCAAATTTTAGCAAGAAACACTTTAGATATGGAACCTATCCATCGGTAATCCGTTGCTATATACTATTTAGCGACAAAAAAAATGCTCATTTAGCTAGGGAATTGTCCCTAGCTAAATGTGATTTTTCTTGTAATTTTCCAATTTGTTTGGCACTTTCTGAATTTCCTATAATTTACCATGGACTGATGCCTAAAGCTGGGCAACATAGAAGAATATGTTGATGGGGAGTTCACTGGAAATCTTGGAGAATTCTTGATTTGGTAATTTAGAATAAGCTCATGATAATCTCGTTGTGTAAAATTTCTAGCAAATGGAAGTTGGTGTTGCATGTGCTAGCCTATTTGTTTATTAGTGGCATAGTGTTATGTTCTTTATTAGTTTGCAAAAGTATTGTGTTCTTTATTAGTTTGCAAATGTTGTATGTTATGCTCCATGTGCAGGTGTAATAATGTTCTCTATCTCTGTGGAGTACCAAAGGACAAAGAACTAGAAGATGCCGACCATGCTTGAGAGACCTATATGTGTATATTTTAAGCTCTGGATTAATTCCTTCTGTTGTCTTTGATCATATGTGTATTTGCATGAAAAGACTTGTGTGTGTGTCATCTATGGCTATGTGATTATATATATGTACATATAAATCTATAGTATATACGTACATATATATGGCGGTATATATGTACATATATACCGAGTATATATGTTCATATATACCAAGTATATAAGTACGTAGATACTCGGTATATACGTATGTATATTTCGTAGTATATATGTATGTATATACTATAGTATATAAGTACGTATATACCGAGTATATACGTACATATATATCAAGTATACACATTAGTGGGTCCATATATTTATGTGTAGACATGTATATATTGTCATACATACACACCCATTTACTCACACACACACACACACACATGTTTGAATATATAATTGTTCGGGCTGGTCTGGTCATCATCGTGCATTACTTACCGACGTATGTCATAAAAGCCATGAATATTAAACCTTCCCCAAGGCTGTGGCATGGAGATATTTCTAGTCTAGGCCAGCAAGGCAGACAAAGGTTGGTCTTAAATCTTTTAGTAATTGTGTAGATATGTAATTATCACATGGTACAAAGCATATGTATGAGGAAATATGTTTTCTTACTGTAGGTTTTGCAAAGATTGATTCTAATTGTACTATGTCTTAGGATGCTGATGATGATTATGATGCTCATGTAGTATCATGTACTTTTATAAGATTTCGCAAAACTATATTCAATCGGATGAAAAAATGTAATATTACCTACTTTATAGGCCGCCAGTGCCATGTGGAATATCAGGTCCTATTTTGTGAGAAGCAGCTCGATGCCTTGTCAAAAACTCGCTCAATCTTAAAATGAGTGGTTTGCAAAGAAGTTCCTCAGTCAGGCATCATCGCCCACCCCACTTTTATTATCAGTGGCAGTAGCAGCAGTAGTAGCAAATATAGTACATACATACATACATACTCAGTATATACGTACATATATATTCAGTATATGTACATATAATGCTGTAGTTTATATGTACATATAATGTAGTAATATATGTAACAAGTGAAATGCTAGTATATGTTTATATACACTATAGTATATATGTATATATATTGTAGTATTATATATTTATCAAAACACACTACTACAAAAACCATAATCAAAGATGCTTAAAAAGCGTCATTATATATATATAATGTCATTTATCGATAGCGTCATCTGCTAGTGTGACATAAAAAGTCTATACATATAATGATATTTTTTACAGTGTCGTTGAATCATACCTTGACGCTAAAATAAAGTGTCATTTTTATTAACTATGACACTTAGTAAAAGCATCAAGGATGATTCTGATTTAATAATTATTGTAAATATATTTTCACCTGTTATTGTAATACTGCATGCACATAAGAACAACATTCTTTACAATCCATACCAAGAATACAGTTTTCTAGTACAAAGGAGAAATCGAACTTCATACAAATCAAAAAAATATATATAACACAATTTCAACATTTATTTCTTAAATTCAATTCAAAATTTTTGATATATGCAACACTTGTGTGTCTTAACTCCATAAAACTAGTTCCTGCTAGCAGGAAAAAGTTGAGAGTTAATTTCCAAATAAAGTAACTTGCATACAAAAAGATGAACAATAAATACTTACATTTGCAGAAAAAAATATATTATAGAGCATTGGAAAAATAAAACATGAATGATAACAACATAACATAAAAATAAATTATATAATAATTGACATATATGATTAAACAAATTTAACAACAAAAAAAACAAAGTTAGTAGTAATAGATAAAATATAAAGCAGGAAATGTATCAATTATGGCATAAAAGTAGATAAAAATTTTTTTATTACAAAATAATAATAATTCATTTAAAACCTAGTGTGTAGTGTGTTTAAAGATCTCACAAACAACTTGAAAAAACACTACAAAAACCGATTAAATATAATAAAATGAAAAGTAAAATTACTTTCCATCTTCCCTACACATCAAAAAAAATCAATGAGATGCTATGTAATATAATTTCAAGTTCTATTTGATTACACAAATATAGTAATCCAATCAACTTATAGTTCTAGATATATTAATAAAATATTGGCTGTAGGAAAAAAAAATTGTGCCTTGAAATAATAATTGTGTTTTTTCAAGGGTGAAAAAGTAATTTATACTGTTGTGGTAAAGTATTGAAGCCAAAAGTCGAAATCACAATTTTTTCCATTATCAATCTAAAAAAAAATCTATGGTTGACAGCATAAACAAAAATAGTATGAAAACATAAAAATTGTAATTACATATTCATGTTTTGAATTTATAATTGAAAGTAAGAAGTAATAACTTTGATCTCATTAAAAAAATACTTTTATTATCACAATAGTTCGTGGACCATTCCAAAGTTGGAAGATCTCCTAACTTTACATAAAAAAGTTTACCTTTAAATGCCTAAAAATCATGCATACAATATACTAACGTAATTCAACATATGAAAATTATAGAAATATAATGAATGTGTAAAAAAATACTAAAATGACTTCAAATGATTATGTCGAACAATTTACCTTCAGTCATAGTTTGGATCAAAAGAGATATAAATTATGAACCTCATCAAAAGTTAAAGTTGGAAATACCAAAATTTGTTCCTGGTTCAATACAAAAAGGTGTCTACAATGCTTTTCAAACCCAGGAAAGTATTAATTGAGTCACCAACATCACCCATTCAGATCGTACTTTATTCAACTCATCTTTGTTGTATGATTTCCTCCCATTAAACTATTGAAAAGCAAAGTATTATCTTAATCAATAAAATTGGAAAATTAAAAAAACCTGATTTATTGAGAAACAACAAATCAACACATACCTTTGTTGTTAGACATCCTTGATCAAGAATGATATCTCTCATATATCTCATCACATAGTATCCACATTCAACACTACTTTGTTGTCTTGGGCACTGAATGAAAAATATAATCATTATATATATATATATATATTGGGGTTACTTGCAAGACTTATTGTATCTAAAAGATAGAGATTCAGAATGGAGCTTAGCAAATATAATCAATATGACCCATATTCTAACTATTTATATTCTATCTCTTATTCTATCTCATCACAAGATGACCCATCTAGAATCCATATTCTAACTAAAAATATCCTTAGTGATTATATATACACAGATAGATCCTAATTTTCTTTCTCTATCATTTGTTATTTTATGACTTAATAAATACATACTCTAGGCTGGATAATTGTGTTAAGATCTTAATTTTTATGAGATTTTCAGAAAGATGCATGTGAAGAAAGTAGATGGTCAGTTTGTTGACAACAAGTCTTAGAAAGATCCATATTTTAACTCCTTTTCATCTTTTTATTATGTCCTGCCAATCTACAAAAAATATCAGTATAACAAGGATAGCCATTAAGCATTATGCATTTTGGTAACATATATACTAATTTAACAAAAATGGCAGCGAGGACCTGTCGTGCACTATGTAATAATCTATTCACTTAGATAATGTGCAAAAATACAATAACCCTAATGAAGAAAGATATACATAAGCAAAGAGATTTCCATCCCTAAGAGAAATGAAAAAGATGCCATAGAGAAGCATGTCCAGATAAATCCTCTCCTAGAACCAAAAATGAGAACATAACGTTTATTTTTCCCCCCCTATCTCTTTCTCTCTACTTGTGAATTATGATAAGTTTATGCATAATATAAGATGCAAAACAGAAGAATTTGGAAGAAGCTGTGAATAAATGCAAAATGATCGGAACACATTCACATTCAGTTCTTAGGTTAACCTCGTCAATTCCAGTGATTTAATGCATTTTTATTTGATAAAAGTTAAAAGTATGGAAGAGCTAATATAATTATAAACTTAATGGAGAAACTTACAAGATGCTGGAAATATGGCCAATGATATCGAAGACGTGAGCTTGAACCCGAGCTTTTGGAAATGACCAAACGTGATGAAGAAGAAGCGCAACTCTTTCTAGCGATAGATTCTTCAATATATTAAATTAAGTTAAAAATAATATTAAATTGTTCACATAATTTTATTAAATCACCTTATATTTACATTATATTTTTATTTCTCTTAGGCATAAATTAAATATTAACAAATTAATTTTAAAATTAAATATTATTACTTATTTTATAAATAAAAAACTCAATTTTGAATGTAAAAATATTTAGATATTTTTTAATTTTATAATAAGTTTCTGTTTATTTTTAATAAATAATTTTCAACTAAAATTTGATAATTTTTTTTTATTTTTATAGAGTAAAAATAAAAATATTATTAATTAATAAAAAAAAATAAATAAGAAATTAGTTAAAAATCAATAAATTCAAAATTAAATTGTTCACATCCACGACACTGATAAAAGTGACAAGGTTTTTAATTTTCAGCCCCTTATTCCTTGAAAATTTTTAAGGAGGTAAGAAATATTCCTAACCTATTAGTCTTAACAATGAAAGATCTAGTAAGTGTCATTAAATGTATAATTACAAATATAATAATGACATTTTATAAAAGCGTCAATATATAAAGCATCATTAATTTTATGTTTTGTTAAATTAACAATGACACTTCTAGTAAGTGTAATAAAAACAGAATACATTGTCGAAATAATGACGCTTTTATAAAAGCGTCATAAAATGTCTAATTACAAATAGAATAATGACATTTTCCGAAAGCATCAAGGAATAAAACATCATTAATTTGCTGTTTTGTAGTAGTGACATAACTTTATTTTATTTTTTATTTTGATTTTATTGACAGGTTTAAATTTTATACTATTATGGTACTATATTGTTCCCCATATGAAGCTTGTATAAGCGAATGGATTTTTTACGAGACATGACACACCATGACTCGCACAACTTTGTCGCAGTAGAAAGATGGTGATTGGAGGAGATGAGAAAGAGAGCAACGTCAATGCACGGATAGATTATACTTTATGCACTATCAGTAGATACATTGATGAATAAGATGTAATAAAATTTTGTTATGTTTTTATTTTAATTATGTAAAATATTGTATCAGAATAATTTATTAAATTATTATATTTTGTGTTAATTATAAATTATCATTCATAGTTTATATTTTTATTCAATTTAATATAAAAAATTTGAATTATTTATTTAAATTTTTAGAAAAAAAATAAAATTCTGAAAATAGTTTTGGAATGAAAATAGGTAGGGAATTTTCCCTTGCTAATTTAGCTATGGAAATCATTATTTTAGCGAAAAAAATTTTGTAACTAAATTTTTTTAGCCATAGAATATTTCCTCGTTAATTTTTTAAGACAAATACTTTAGATTAGGAAAGATTTTATCGTTAATTCGTTGTTTTATTTTGTTTAGCAAAAGAAAACCCCCATTTAGCTAGGGAATTTTACCTATGTGTTTGGGATTTTTCTTGTAGTGTTAGAGATAAAGATAGACACATATATAGACAGATAGATAAACAGATATATAAACAAATTGATAGAAAGAGAGATACATAGATCCATGGATAGATAAATAGACTGATAGATAGATAGAAAAATAAATAAGTAGAAACATAAATAGATTAAAAGATATATAGACATATAGATACACAAATACATTGATAGATAGAATGATAGGCAAATAGATAGACAGATAAATATATGCATATAGATAGACAAATAGATTGATAGATAGATAGATATACCTATAGATAGATAGATAAAAAGGAAGATATATTATTTGACAAATAGATAATTAGATAGATAGGCAAATAGATAGAAAGATAATTAGTAAGATATAGATAGATAGATAGATAGATAGAAAGATAGATAGATATATAGATAGATATATAGATAGATAGATATATAGAAAGACAAATATATTGATAGATAGATAGATAAACAAATAGATAGATATATAGATAAGTAGACAATAATATAGACAAATAGATAGAGTAATAGATAAAAAGATATATAGAAATATATATAGATAGATAGATTGATTGATAGATAGAGAGATAAATAGATAGATAGAATGATAGATAGATATATAGACAGATAGAATGATAGATAGATAGATAGACAGACATATAGATGGATAGATGGATAGATATACAGAGAAATGGACAGATAAATAGATAGGTAGATAAAAAGATAGATAAATAGATAGACACAGGGATAGACAGATAGAGAGATAGATAGATAGACAAATAGATTGATATATAGATAGATAGATAAAATATAAACATATAGATATACAAACAGATAGATATATAGATATATAGATATATAGATATATAAATAGATATATAGATAGATATAAAAATTAATAGATAGAAAGATAGTCATCTGGATAGATTGATAAATAGATTGATAGATAGATAGATAAATAGATAAATAGACAGACAAATAGACAAATCGACAGTCAGATAGGTATATCGATAAAATGACATATAGATAAATTGATTGATAGACAGATAGATAAACAGATTGATATATAGATTTATAGATAGATAAATAGGCATATCTATATATAGATAGATAGATAAATAGATAGATAAATAGACATATGGTTAGACAAATAGTTAGACAAATAGTTAGACAAATAGATAGACAGATCAATAGATAGATAGTTAGAATGATAGATAATAAGATGGATATATAGATTGATAGTTAGATATTTAAAAATATAGATAGATAAATAAATAGATTGATAGATCAATAGAAAGATAGATAATTAGGACATATAGAAAGATAGATAGATAGATAAATGGATAGATAGATACACTTATAGATAGATAAATAGACAAATTGATAGACAAATTATTACACAACTTGATAGTCATATAAATAGAAAGATATGTACATAGATAGACAGATAGATAGATAGACCGATAGATAGATAGATAGACAAATAGTTAGATATATAGATAGATAAATAATTAAATAGATAGATAGATATATAAAGAAATATATTATTTAGTTATATAGACAGATAGATACATAGATAGATAGAAAGATAAATAAACAAATAGATAAACAGATAGATAAACAAATTTATGGACATATAGATTGATAGATAGTTAGTTTGATAGTTAGATAGATAAATAGATAAATAGACAGACAAATAGATATATAGATAGTTAAACCGATAGATACACATATAGATAGTCAAATTAGTAGACAAATAGATAGAAAAATAGATAGATAGATAGATAGATAGATATATAGATAGAAAGATATACACATAGATATACAGACATTTAGATAAATAAATAGATAGTTAGTTAGATAGATAGACAAATATATAGGTAATTAGTTATGCTAATAGATACATAAATATTTAAAAAGATAGATAAATACATAGATATATAAATATATAGACATATAGATTGATAGATTAATAGATAGATAGATTGATACATAGTCAGATAGATAGACAGATAGATCATTAGATAGATAGATAGATAAATAGGCAAATGGATAGACATATTGATATATAGATGTATAAATTGATAGAAATATTAATAGACAAATAGATAGATCAATAGTTAGAAAGAAACATATACACACATTTAGATAGACAAATAGGTTGACAAATAAATAGAATGATAAATAGACAAAAAGATAGACACAGATAGATAGATAGATAGATAATAGATATATAAAATGAAGAATGAAGGATAAATAGACATATAGTTAGACATATATAGATATATAGATAAATAGATAGAGAAATAGATAGATAGATAGATACATTGATATATAGACAAATAGATATATAGATAGAAAGAAAGATAGATTGGTAACATATAAAAAGATAGGTATATAAATTGACATATAGATATAATATATATAAACATATAGATAGAAAAATATATAGATAGATAGATAGATAAAAAATAGATAGATATATAAATACACAGATAGATAGATAAATAGAGAGACAGATATATAGACAAATGGATAAACAGATAAATAGACAAATAAATAGAAAGATAGATAGACAGATGGCTATACATATAGATAAAATTATATAGACATACAGATAGACAAATAGATAAATAGATAGATAGATAGACAGATAGCTAAACAAATAGATAGATAGAGATAGATATATATATATAATAGATAAATAAATAGATATATAGACAGATAGATATATAGATTGCTAGACAGATAGATAAATAGATAGAAAGATAGATATACATATATAAAGATAGAAAGATAGATAGACTAAAAAAACAAATAGATATAAAGATAGATAAATAGTTAGATAGATAGAGATATAAATAGACAGAAAGATATATAGATAAATTCTTAAAAAATATAGACAGGCATATAGATAAAGAGATTGATTGACAAATCGATGGACTAATAGATATATATAGATAAATAGATAAATAGAGAGATAAACAGATAGATAGATAAATATATAGATATATAGATAGAAAGATAGATAAATAGATAGTCAAATAGTGAGATAGATAGATAGACGGATAGATTGAAAGATAGATAGATTGATAGAGAGATAACTAGACAGATTGATAGACACACACATATCTAAATCTATAGAAAAACATATAAAATAATAGATAAATAGATGGACAGATAGATTAGTAGGATGGGTGATAGATAGATGGATAAATAGATAGAAGATAGATAGACATATAAATAGATAGATAGATAGAATAATAGACAGATAGAAAAATAGATATAGTAAAAATATAGATATTTAGATTGATAGATAGATTGATAGATAGACATATTGATAATTAGATTGATAGATTGATATATAGATGGATAGAAAATTTGATAGAAAATTGAAAGACAAATTTATAGATGATTGAAAGAGAGATTGATAGATAGAAAGATTGATTGAAAGAGAGATTGATAGATAGAAAGATTGATTGATTGATTGACAAATAGATAGACAAATAGTATATACATATAGATAAAAAGATAGATCGACAGATAAATAGTTGATAGAATTACTATATATCGATAGATAGACAAATTTTATAGATAGTTTGATACAAACTTGATAGAATGATCGATAGATAGATTGAAAGTCGGATAGATTAGAAATGAATGAAAGACTAGATAGATGCGTTAGACAGATAGATGGATAGAAAGTTATATATATATATATGTGTGTGTGTGTAGACATATGTAGATAGATGGATGGATAGATAAATATAGATAGATATATATACATATAGATAGACAAATAGATAGACAGATAGATCGATAGACAGATAAATAGAGACATAATTAGAAAGATAGAAATACAAATAGATTGACACATAGATAATAGATACATATATACATATATATATAACGAGATATATAGATAAACAGATAGATATAAAGGAAGATAGATAAAAAAATAGATTCAAAAATACATAGACATATAGAAAGATAGATATATAGACAGATATGTAGACAGATAGATAGCTTTATACACAAATAGATAGATAGATAGAGTGAAAGATATATAGATATAAAGATCGATAGATATATCGATTGACAAATAGATTGACAAATAGATGATATATAGATAGATAGATAAATAGACAGATAGAAAAACTTATAGAAAGAAGAAAGATTGATTGATTGATATATATGTATAGACAAATATATAGAGACAGAAATATAGACAAATAGATAATAGATAGATATAAAAAAGATATAGATAGATATATAAATAGAAGAATTATAGATAGATAGACTGAATAAATAGTCAGGTATTAGATAGATAAATATATTGATAGATAGATAGTTTGATAGAAAGATAGATAGCAAATAGAAGATAGATAGATAGTAGAGACATAGACAGATAAATACAGAAATAGATAATATATAGATGGAGACATAGATAGATAAATAAAAAATAGATATATATATATATAGATATATAGATAGATAGATAGCAAATAGATAAACAAATAAATATATAGATAGTTAGATAGATAGATATCTAAATTAACAGATAGATAGACAGACATATAGATAGATAGATATACAAATAGATATATAGATAGACATATAGATAGGTAGGTAGGTAGTTAGATTGATAGTTAGATATATAAATTGATAGATAGATAGACATATAGATAGACAGATAGATATACAGATATAGATATATAAGGTAGATAGAAATATTAGCTAGAAAGATATAGAGAGATGTTAGATAGATAGAAATATAGCTAGATAGATGGATAGATAAATAGATGGATAGATAAATAGATAGATAGATGATTGATTAATTGATTTATAGACAAATAGAATGATTGATAGATAGAATATAGATAGAAATATAAACAGACATATAGATAGATAGATAGATAGACACACTAATAGTTAGATAAAAAGATAGTGATATAGATAGATAGTTGAAAAATTAGTTAGATAGAACTGTAGATAGACACATAGATAGATAGATAGATAGATAGACAGATTGATTCATAGATAGATAGATAGGTAGACATCTTGATATATAGATAGATAAATAGATAGTTAGACACATAGATATACATATATATATATATATATATATAGATCAATAGACATAAAGATAGACAAATAGAGAGAGATATATATATATATATATAAAGATATAAGAATAGATAGACATAAAGAAATACGTATAGATCGATGGATATATAGACGGATAGATAGATGGATAGATAGTCTGATAGATAGATAGATAGATTGATTGATACATAGCTAGATAGATAGATTGATACACAGATTGATAGATAGATAGATAAATAGATATGCAGATATATAGACATATAGAAGGCATTTACATAGACAAATAAATAATAATAAATTAGACAGATAGACAGAAAGTTAGGTAAATAGATAGACATATAGTTATACAAATAGTTAGATAGGGTGATTAATAGATGGACAGATAGATTGATAAATAGTTAGATAAAAAAGATAGTAAGATACATATAGATATATAGACAGATATATTGATAGATAAAAGATAGACATATAGATAGACAGATAGTTTGATAGATAGCTATATAGAGATAGATAGATAGAAATATTGATAGATAGTTTAGACAAATAGATAGATTGAAAGATAGACAGATATGTAGACAAATAGCTATATGAAAAATAACATATAGATAAACACAGAAAGAAAGATAGATAGCCAGATAGATAGATAGAAAGATAGAAATGCAAAAATATAGGTAGATAGATAATAAATTTTATAGATGATAGATAGATTGATAGTAGATAGTTAGAATATAGATAGATAGAAAGCTAGACAGATATATAGACTATTAATATATAGATATAGAGCTAGAGATATATATTAATAATAATAACTAGATGAAAGAATGAAAGATAGATAGACAACTTGATTGAAAGATAGTTAGACAAATAGATATATAGATCGAACGACATATATATAGAGAGATAGACAAATAGATAGATTGATTGATTGATAGATTCATAAACAGATAAATAGACAAATAGATAGATAGATACATGGATATATAGATGAGATTTAGATATATGAGATATATATATATATATACAATAGATAGACAATAGACAAATAGATAGATATACGGATATACATAAGTAGACAAATAGATATATAGATAGATCGACAGACAATAGATAGACTTATAG
>JAREIK010000910.1:594551-702235 GCA_029783825.1 Sapria himalayana | reverse complement strand
TTTTTTTGTAGATTGGCAATGGAAAAAATTGTGATTTTGACTTTTGGCTTCAATCCTTTACCACAACATTGTAAATTGTCTTTTCACCCTTATAAAACACAATTATTATTTCAAGGCACAATTATTGTTTTTCGCAGCCTTTATTTTATTAATGAATCTAAAACTATAAGTTGATTGGATTACTATATTTGTGTATTCAAATAGAACTTGAAATTACATTACATAGCATCTCATCGAGTTTTTTTGATGTGTTGGGAAGATGACAAGTAATTTAACTTTTCATTTTATTATATTTAATTGGTTTTTATAGTATTTTTTCCAGTTGTTTGTGAGATCTTTCAACTCACTACACACATATAGGTTTTAAATGAATTATTATTGTTTTGTATTTTAAAAAATTTGATCAACTTTTATGTCATAATTGATAAATCTCATGCTTTATATTTTATCCATTACTACTAACTTTGTTTTTGTTGTTATTAAATTTGTTTAATCGTATATGTTAATTGTTATATAAATTATTTTTATGATATGTTGTTATCATTCATGTTTTTTTCCAATGCTCTATAATATATTTTTTTTTGCAAGTGTAATTAATTATTGTTCATCTTTTTGTATGTATGTTACCTTATTTAGAAATTAACTTTCAACTTTTTCAGGCTAGCATGAACCAGTTTTTTGAAGATAAGACACAATTGGGTTGCATATATTAGAAACTTTGAATTGAATTAAAGAAACAAATGTTGAAATTGTGTTATTTTTTTTTGAATTGTAAGAAGTCTGAGTTCCGCATTGTACTTGATAACTTTATTCTTGGTATGGATTGTAAAGAATATTGTTCTTATGTGCATGCAGTATTACAATAACAGGTGAAAATATATTTATAATAATTATTAAATTTATATTTAATTAAATCATTATCTTCCTTGATGCTTTTACTAAGTGTCATAGTATTCAAATAATTTAAGATTGATACAACAAATTATGACATTTTTTGGGTATCAAGGTAGATTAGTATAATAAACAATGACACTTTATTTTAGCGCCAAGGTATGATTCAACGACACTGCAAAAAATATCATTATATGCAAAGACTTTTTATGTCAGGCCAGCAGATGACGCTATCAATAAGAAACATGAATTATATATAATGACGCTTTTTAAGCATCTTTGATTATGTTTTTTGTTGTAGTGTAGACTAATAAACAGATAGAAAGATAGATACAAAATAGATTGAAAGATTGAAAGTTTCATAGATTGATAGAGAAATAAATATACAAACATATAGATAAATAGATAGATAGATTGATATTCATATATATAGTTAGGTAGATAAAAGATAGACATATATATAGATAGAAAAATAGATAGATATGTAGATATACATATTGACAAATAGATATATACTCTTTTAAATAGTTATACAGATAGATAGATAGTTAGTTAGATAGTTAGTGAATTATATAGAAAAAAGATATTTAGATAGATGAATAATAGATTGAAAGATATATAGATAGATAGATAGATAAACATATAGATATACATATAGATAGATAGTAATATAGATAGATAGATAGATTATTAGTCATATAGATAAATAGATAGATAGATAGACATATAGATAGATAGATAGTTAAATAGTTAGATAGATAGACAGGTATATAGATAGATAGTCAGATAGATACATAAACATGTGAAAAGATAGAAAAATAGATAGATAGACATATAGATATATACATAAATAACAGATAGACAAATAGACCGATAGACTAAAATGTAGTTAGATAGTTTGGTAAATAGAAAGATAGATTGATTGAGTGAAAGACAATTAGATAGTTAGACAATTTGATAGATAAAGTGATAAATAGATATGCATATATATTGAACACTACAACAAAAACCATAATCAATGACGCCTAAAAAGCATCATTATATATATATATAATGATGCTTATCACGAGCGTCATCCGCTAGCGTGACATAAAAAGTCTATACATATAATGATGTTTTTTTACAGTGTCGTCGAATCATACATTGACGCTAAAATAAAGTGTCATTTTTATTAACAATGATGCTTTATTTTAGCGTCAAGGTATGATTCAATGACACTGCAAAAAAAAAAGTCATTATATGTTGTAGCTATCGTAAATTTTTTTAATACTATGATGCTTAAAAAAAGAGTCAATGAAGATTATAATTTAAATAAATTTAAATTTAATAATTATTGTAAATATATTTTCACCTGTTATTGTAATACTGCATGCACATAAGAACAAATTTCTTTACAATCCATACCAAGAATATAGTTTTCAAGTACAATGGGGAACTCAGACTTCTTACCAATCAAAAAAAAATATAACAAAATTTCAACATTCGTTTCTTAAGTTCAATTAAAAATTTTTTGATATATGCAACCCAAATGTGCCTTAACTCCATAAAACTGGTTCATGCTAGCCTGACAAAGTTGAGAGTTAACTTCTAAATAAGGTAACCTGCATACAAATAGATGAACAATAAATACTTAAACTTGCAGAAATAAATATATTATAGAGAATTGGAACAAAAAACAGGAATGATAACAACATATAATAAAAATAATTTATATAACAATTGACATATACGATTAAACAAATTTAACAACAACAAAAACAAAGTTAGTAGTAATGGATAAAATATAAAGCTGGAGATTTATCAATTATGGTATAAAAGTTTATAAAATTTTTTAAAATACAAAACAATAATAATCCATTTAAAACCTAAAGGTGTGTAGTGAGTTTAAATATCTCACAAACAACTTGAAAACATACTACAAAAACTAATTAAATATCATAAAATAAAAAGTTAAATTACTTGTCATCTTTCCAACACATTAAAAAAACTCGATGAGATGCTATGTAATTTAATTTCAAGTTCTATTTGATTACACAAATATAGTAATCCAATCAACATATAGTTTTAGATTTATTAATAAAATATTGGTTGCATTAAAATAAAATTTGTGCCTTGAATTTATTATTGTGTTTTATAAGGGTGAAAAGGTAATTTACACTGTTGTGGTAAAGAAGTGAAGCTAAAATTCGAAATCACAATTTATTCCATTGTCAATCTACAACAAAAAATCTATGGTTAACAACATACATAAAAGATAGAATGAAAACAAAAAAAATCTAATTACTTATTCAAGTTTAGAATATTTAATTAAAAGTAAGAAGTAATAACTATGATCTCATTAAAAAAATATATTTATTATCACAATAGTACATGGACCATTCCAAAGTAGGAAGATCTCCTAACTTGACCAAAAAAAAGTTTACCTTTAAACACCTAAGAATCATGCATTCAATATACTAACGTAATTTAACATATGAAAAATATTGAAATATAATGATTGTGTAAGTTAAATACTAAAATGTCTTCAAATGATTATGTCGAACAATTTACCTTTAGTCATAGTTTTGTTCAAAAGAGATATAAATTACGAACCTCATCAAAAGTTAATGTTGTAAATCCCAAGATTTGTTCATGCTTCAATACAAAAAGGTGTCTCCAATGCTTTTCAAACTGAGGAAAGTATTAATTGAGTCACCAACATCACCCATTCAGATCGTACTTCATCCAACTCATATTTGTTGTATGATTCCTTCCCATTAAACTGTTGAAAAGTAAAGTATTATCTTAATCAATAAGATTGGAAAACTAAAAATAACTGATATATTGAGAAACAACAAATCAACACATACCTTTGATGTTAGACATCCTTGATCAAGAATGATATCTCTCATATATCTCATCACATAGTATCCACATTCAACACTACCTTGTTGTCTTGGGCATTGAATGTAAAATAAAATCAATATATATATATATATATAATATATATATGGAGTTACTTGCAAGTCATATTGTAAAAAGTTTAAAATTAAGCAGAAGATAGTAAATATTATAATACTTAGTTAATGAGTTATGTACCCCTAGTACAACCCAATTATGCTCTCTTTTTGATGATATATGTTTTTTAAAGTTTTTAAGGGAAAAACTTACATATTAACAATGTCTTTAAGATCATCTGTAGGTTGATGATGCAAGGAATCAAGGTAATAGGCGATCAAAGTCCTTATTTTAAGTACCACCAATACCCAATGACAACTACAAAATTAAAATTAGTGTAACAACATATCATTTATAATTTGACATATATGTATACTTATAATCTTACTTATGTTAAATAACTTACCGTGGGTTATATGGAATAAAAACCAAATCTACATTATTTGCATTCACAACCGATTAGCTATAATCCTTGACCTATTTTTCTTGCTTGCTTCTCCCAATCCAGCTTTGGAAACCAAGGTCGGATTTACAAAAATAAATTGCTCTGCCTCTTTAGCATCAACCATTTTTTTATGCAAATGCCTGATTAAATTTCACACAATATTTAAAAGTTATAATATTATAATTTAAGTAATATTAAATACGATTCGCATAATGAAAAATTAAAGCATAAATAAGATAGTTAAAATAAATGAAAAAATATTACATTTTTATCTTACCATATATGGAACAAAAGGCAATTAGATGACACCTCTATTGATGATATAATGATATCAATGTCTTCTTTCATGATAAATGTCTTAAATGACTATCCAAAAACCTCCTCTATGATTTCTACTGCATGTACAATCTCATCCTTTAACAAGCGACCAACTAATGTAGCAAAGTTTTTGATATCTACGGGATTCTCTTTATTTAAACTCAGTGTTCTCTCTCTAGTACTATGTTTCTTAAATTTCTTTGAATACTATCAAACATAAAATATCTTTGTATAAATAAGAATTGTCTTAGATAAACTAGTATTATTTATTATTAAGAAATATTTTATTTTTAAAAAAACCACATACCTGGATACGAAGAGTAGAAGGAATGACAAATTGGGCAGACCATAAAATTTGATGCCCAATAGCATCTCCAATAGTGGTAATTTGGCTTGGAATAGGTACAGAAAGTAATGCATTTGGATCATAAGAAACATCTACGGCAACAAGGTAGTTATCACCACATTCAAGTACCATAGTTCTAGCTGCGACAACATTTTCTTTTGTCTCTATGGCCAATTGACAATTCCTTTCATGTAAAAGGAAGCTTTGTTGTTTAGTTATATTCAATCATCTAAAGTTGAAAATTTTCACGTAGAAAAGTATTAGTTTGACAAAATTGAGTTATCATAACTTAATGAGCTTATTAATATAATTTATCATGCTAACTTATATCGTAACATTACTTCTATATTTTCATATTAACTAGGTAAGTTGATATGAAAATTATGAGTTTGTGATACCACATTTATATTAAAGAACATAATATTAAATACAACTAACCTTTCTTGCTGCTAGCATTGGTGGAGTGTGGTCTTCTACTCGACGTTTTGGTTGCTCAACACTTTCCGGAAGGACAATATGTTTTTGAAGCATGTTAGAGCTACTAATATCAGATTGAGATGCGGTGGGTACCATCTGAGAGAGTTGGAATAAAATCTTTGCCTCAAACTTTGATTATCGCTCTTGCGATTCTTTCATAAATTCTCGCAAAGCACTATCAGCCATAGAATAAAAATAATTTGTGGAGTATAATGCTTTCCTTTAGCTTGTACTCGACCACTATATTCTGGAGTTCCCAATGCTTCTATAAGTATGTCATTTCCATTGAAACTCAAACTACTTTCTTGTGACTATCGCAACTTCATATCCTGATACACAATTATATTATAAAATTAAATGTCATATTGGTTACAATAAATAAGTTTATACCGTAAATGAAATATTTGTTCCATAAGATATAATTACAATCTTCTCCACTACTGGAATGACCACTTCTACATACGTGCCATTGTTTTTAACCATCGCTTTCTTCCATAATACACTTCTATCTATGACTGAAGTAAAACTGGTTTCTACCGACTTTTACAATATTGCAATGTAATATAATGACTCCCTAGGCAAATTCAACATAAAATAAAAAGTAAAGTAACAACATATTTAACTTACCATCTCTGTTTCAAGACCAGCATATCCCTTCCTACTAAGATGATGATTATAAATATGCTTTTTCCTTCTTTCCTTTTGAACTTCTCTAAACACCTACAATTTTTAATTTATATTTAGTAAAGAAAAATGGAGAAAATTCAATGAAAATAATTAGAAATATACCTGAAATCTTTGAGTCACTCTTTCTTTGACAAAAATTTTCCAATCTTCATCTTCAATAAAATTGTATTCAGATGGTGGGTTTTTAAGAAGCACGAGTTGGTCTTTGAATGGAATGATATACTTTGCTGTCAACATGTTCTTGAAAGATCTAAAGCACCTGCCAATTGTTTTCATACAATTCCTTCTACTTTTACAATCCAATGTAAAATGCAGCATAGAAGTAATGAACATAGTTATAAGTTGTTAAAAAAATTTGCAAATAAAATTAGAAAACATTAAAAATATAAAAAATAAATACAAGTTTACCTCAATGGAGTCCCACAATTTATTCTTCAATTACTTGTGTACATGGTGCCAAGTGCTATATCTAATTTGGACAATGGTACGTGCCAATACCCCTAAATAACTTGTGAGATACACCACAGCTTGTCCGACATAAACATCATCGACATTATACTGAACTGAAAGTTTAATTGCTTTGCTCATATTCTTGATAATCATTGGCTTTCTTGTTATCCCTCTACATATATTTCTTGTAGTAGCTTTATCTAGTTGTTCTGTTTCCATACCTATTAAAAAAATTATTAATAATATTTAAAAAGAAGTACAAAGAAATAAAAAAAAAATTAAAAGGAAAAAATATATCTAATTAAAGGCATTACTTAATCGCCAACAAAACCAGCACCAACATCACAAAATCTACATAGAATGATGGAAACATAAATAATTAAACTTCACAAAATAGCAACACTAAATACGATGCCAAAAATATGATGCATAAGCCATGTACAACTCCACTTTCCACAATTTGCAAATCAAAGCCATGTAGAAACTGATGACAAGAGTAATTGACTATAATTTCTATCTTTCGAGAACAAGGAAAGATCAAATTCAAGCTAGTATTGGGGGGAGTAAAAATGAAAATATCCTCTAAAAGGCAGAAATGGGATGGAGAAGAAAGCATCCATGAAAGTAACTTTCTAATATGATATGATTCTACAACCTCTACATCCAAGTACAAAAGAAATCAATAAAAATGAAGAGAAGGAAACAAAAAACTTACACTTTAACCCCTAGTTTTACTCTGAATTAAATCTAAACAGGAATCCAAGGGCATTTGATGCTAATTATTTGAGCATCAAAAAACTCACTCAAATTATTTGAGCAAAGACTAATGAGACATTTCCAAAACTTATTTGATGCTACTTTTTAATCAGAGCTTCACATTTATTCTAAAGATGTTCAAAATTTTGTTTAGTAGATGATATTTACTCTTCTTGTAGCTGTAATATATGTAAGAAGAATAGCTATGTTGAGAAAGTTTTATTGTATAATTCAAAACCTCAATATTTTAACTATAAAAAAAATTAAGCATCTATAAATAGTCTAACTATACTATTAATAAGCCAATTAATATAGAAGGATTATAAGTTGATACATTAAGAGAATAACTATACTATATGTGATAAGGAATCAAGAAGTATACTTTGGAAGGTGAAGATGTCCTAAAATTGTAACATCTCTATCAACCTCAACTCAAGAATCAATTCTACATTGAACATGCATGAAGTAAAATAGTTTAACTTATGGCACACAAGGTATGGAAACATGAATAATAAAATATTGATTGTGGAGAATATGCTAGGGGTAAATAGTCCATGGAATCATTCCCAAAAGGGGTTGATAAGACGTACCATTATATTCTTGACTTGGTTCACTTATATATTTGTGGACAAATGTTTGTATTATTCTATACGAACAATAACAATTTCATATTGTTTGTACTTAGTTATTTAAGAATGATGTGAGTTTACTTTATATAAAAATCTAAAGTATACTTAATATCTAAGAAGTTTCAAAACTTAATTGAAAGATACTCCTAAATATAATAAAAGTACTTAAAAGTTAAAAGTGACAAATGGAAAGAATCACTCTCTAAGCATTTTCTCTTCTATTGTAAATGAAAATGAATTCATAGATAATTCACAACTCCATAAATTTCTCACTATAATGATGATGCTGTAAAGAAGAAGAATCATGTGATAATAAAGCTGCACTATGCCCATGATGCCTCAAAAGAGTCTTCCAATATACTTATGAGCCAAAGTATCGACACTTCTATTTATCTGTTAAATAGAAGTCCAACCACAATCTTAATGCATCCCACTCCAAAACTCCATCAAGTCTACAAATGTCACTAAAGATAACTCGGATTTCACTAATATTCAACAAATTTGCTCAAAATATATATTTATTAAAATCTATATAAAAAATACTCAAATATGCATAACACAATAGTGAATACATACAAAATATCTCAAAAAAATTAGTAAATAAAATGTCAAATAATATAATAAAAGAAAAAATAATTATAATTCACAACTTAGTTGCATGGGGACATAATCATATAGTTCTCGTTTCTTGGTGAGCATGAATAATATATAATTAATTTATTTTCAAACACATTAGAAAATCACTTTAAAAAGCTCAAATATTGGAGTTTCTAGTAAAAGTTTAATGTGTTGAATTATAAGTTAGAAAAGGCTAACATGGTAGTTGATGAACTAAGCCATGAGATTGAGCTTGATGTAATAAATAACCTTCGATATCTACAAAAAGACCATATCAAACAAGACTACTGCAACATTTTAATTTCTATTTCATTGAATATATATGTCATTGAAGTAAAAGATGTCAGAAAGATTATGACATAAGGGAGTTACACAATGTCCAGTGCCACAATAATATTGAATCTAGAAGATTCTATAAGATTCTAGAATATCCAAGCTAAGCTCAGCAGTATGTTTAGGCCAAAGTTCAATTGATGCTCTATAATTTTTAATGTTTGTTTGTTTTTTACAATATAAGAATATGACATAATGCAGAATTGTCAAAAGTTTAATATATCTATCTGTCATAAGGCAGAATTTTCACAAGGTATAATTTTCACAAGACAGAATTTTTAATGTTAGGGTACAAGAGTGCACTCGAATTGTCATAAGTAAAATAAATTGGAGAAGAATGTTTGCATTGAATCAGAGATAGAACTAAGATTTTCAAATCACCAATTTCTCTAGATGGAATCTAGAAAGACTGGTGCCAACCAACAAATGGCCTCGACACCGTGGATTGGTATCTCCGGCGAAGGAAAATGTTTCCAACAAATGACAGTGCTTGTTGTGATACTTGTTTGCGAATATGGTGTGATTGAGCTTAAATAGCAGTGTGGTATTTAAAGGCTTCAAAAAGAGATGAATGATCCAAAATATAACAATTATTGGTCGCCACTGTTATTTTAGTAAATGGATAGAGCTAACCATTTTTCATCAATCAAAGATAGAAAAGGTTACTCGATTTATCTGGGACTTCTGCTACGCCGACATCCCAAGATCAATTATATCTATAATGGGCGACAATTTGAAAGCCAGTCTACTAGGACTTCTGCCATGAATTGAAATAAAAACTTATACTTTACCCTTGGTATCTGCAAAGCAATGGCCAAGTTGAGGCCTCCGACAAAACCATGTTGATTACCTTGAAAAAACAAATAGACTCTACTAATGTAAATGGGTGGAAGAGCTTCTGAGGTGCTCTGGGTTACCTGTACCACTACCTAAAAGTCAACTAGCAATCTCTCCTTTTGCACTCACTTACAAGATGAAATTATTGTCCCTGCCAAAGTTGATCTGCCACCATCCAAACAGTTGCACACGATTCAAAAAAATACTGAAATCAATAGCCACGGTGTTAGATATAAGTGAATAACAACGAAAAGTTGCTGCAGCCCCGCATAATACCCTACCATGAGTATGATTTAAAAATCAAAATCTTATTTCTATTTGGATTAATATGTGTTTCATTGTAAGAAAAAAAATCTTAATAAATTTATAAATGTTAGAGACAAGTAAACGCATATTTATATATTTACAAAAAAACAATAATTTTAATAGAATGATAAAGAATGGTAAAACATTAATAAAAAAACATAATTTTAAATAAGTACAAATGAAAAATTAAATAAATTTATTTATGATTGATCTCAATGGTGCACTACATTTAATTTATTTTAAAAACAAGAATAAATTTATGAATGAATTATTACATGGATGTCATTTTATGTCACCTATGCTAAGGCAGGATATTGTCTTTTTTTTGAAGTTATCATTGTGACATTGGTGTTCTCAATGAATGAACCTTATCTACTTATATTTTTGTTGAACATTTTCTATATAAAAATTAATATTAATATATTTAATAAAAAAATCATAACTCCTAAAATTTAGAAAAAAAATTGCAACAAAACTAAATAATTAATATTTTATTGCTCCTCAATTCATCAAAATAAATCAAACTATTCTTTCCTCTCTTCAATGTAGATATTTAAAATGAAACATGTTGAATATAAAACAAATATGGATCAGATAAAAAAGTACCTGGGTGAGAATTAAAAAATTCATCCAATAGATGCAAGATAACATGTGACTCAAGAGTTGTTGTGCATTAATAAATATGTGGGTTGCATCAACATGTGATTCGATCTAATTCTAATATACATACACATACACACACGTTTATTGCACTTGTTAGTAGCACTTAACATGAGAATGGTGAAGGTGATAGATTGGCAAAGCATATGCATTTATAAGGAAAAGTTTGCTTCGGGTTTGAACAAAAGAATCACGGTGGCAAACTATAGGAATTTTAAACAAGGATCACTCAGTTCAGCCCAACTCTTCCGCTATTCTCACCAATTGCTCCCGAAAAATAGAGCATATAATGCTGTGTTTATAATACTGCGTTTATAATACTGTGGTTTATGCTAAATCACTCGGAACACGTTCACATTAATTAATTAGGTTAACGAAAGCGAAGAGCTGATACAATTATAAACTGAATGGAGAAACTTACAGGATGCTGCAAATATGGCATATGAATCCGAAGACGCGAGCTTGAACCCGAGCTGTTAGAAATGGCCGAACGTGATGAAGAAGAAGCACAACTCTTTCTAGCGATAGATTAATCAATATAATTAAGTTTAAAATAATATTAAATGTTTCACATAATTATATTAAATTACCTTATTTTTACATTTTATTTTTATTTCTCTTAGGGATAAAATAAATATTAACAAATTACATTTTAAAATTAAATATTATTACTTATTTTATAAATAAAAATCGCAATTTTGAATGTATAAATATTTAGATATTTTTTAATTTTATCATAAGTTTCTGTTTATTTTTAATAAATAATTTTGAACAAAAATTTGATAATTTTTTTATTAATCTAGAGTAAAAATATAAATATTATTACTTATAAAAAAAATTAAATAATAAATTTGTTACAAATCTATAAATTCAAAATTAATTTTTTCACATCCATGACACTAATAAAAGTGACAAGGTTTATAATTTTCAGCCTCTTTTTCCTTGGAAAGTTTTAAGGAGTTAAGTAATTTTCCTAACCTATTAGTCTTAATAATGACACTTCTAGTAAGTGTCATTAAATGTATACTTACAAATATAATAATAATATTTTTTAAAAGTGTCAAGATATATAGAGTCATTAATTTTAAGTTTTGTTGTAGTAACAATGACACTTCTAGTAAGTGTCATAAAACCTTAATAAATTTTACAAATAATGTCGCTTTTAAAAAAGTGTCATTTAATGTTTAATTACAAATCGTATAATGACGTTTTCTGAAAGCATCAAGATATAAAGTATTATTAATTTGTTGCTTTGTTGTAGTGGAAGGACATCTAGATAGATAGATAGATAGATAGAAAAATAGATAGATAGATAAATAGACATATAGATATATAGATATAAAGATACATAAATAGATAGGTAAATCGATATATAAACAAATAGATAGATAGAAAGATAAACAACTTGATAGAAAGGTAGATAGATAGATAAATAGATAGACAAATAGATAGATAAATAGTTAGATAAATATATAGAAAGAAAGATAGATAGATAGTTAATTAGATTGATAGAAAGATTGAAAGAAAGAAAGATTAATATATTTCACAAATCGAAAGAAAGAAAGTTAGATTTATAGATAGATAGATAGAAATATAGACCTATTGATAGAAAGATAGATAGATAAATCGACACAGAAAGACCGTTAGGAAAATTGATTAATAAACATATAGATAGATAGATAGACATATAAATAGATGGAATGATACAATGATTTTATAGACTAATAGACTAATAGACAGATAGAAAGATAGATACAAAATAGATAGAATGATTGAAAGTTTCATAGATAGAGAAATAAATAGACAAATAGATAGATAGATATTCAAATATACAGTTAATTAAATAGATAGATAGACATATATATATATAGAAAAATAGATATATATGTAGATATACATATTGACAAATAGATATATACTCTTTTAAATAGTTATACAGATAGATAGTTAGTTAGTTAGATAGTTAGTGAATTATATGGAAAAAAGATATTTAGATAGATAGAATAATAGATTGAAAGATATATAGATAGATAGATCTATATACAGAAAGATAGACAAATAAATAGTTTGACCCAAATAGATAGTTAGGCAAATAAATAGATAGACAGATTGATTGATATATAGAAAAATTGATGGAATGATACAAAGACTTATAGACTGATAGATTAATAGATAGATAGAAAGATTGGTAGACAGATCGATAGATTGATAGATTTATAAATAAACGGATAGAAAAATAGATATAAAAATAGATAGATATATAGACAGCTAGCTAGAGAAAAATATTGTTAGATAGATATATAGATAGATAGATAGATAAATAGATAGATTAGATTAACATAGAAAAATAGATAGATAGATAGTTAAATAGTTAGACACATACTTTAATTGATTAATATACATATATATTGTTTAACTCATTATGATATAGACAAATAGATAGATAGATTGATTGACAAATTAATAGGTTGAAATATAAATAGATAAATATAAATATAGATAGGAAAATAGAAAGATAGACATATAGACGTAAAGATTGGTAGACAAATAGACAGATAATAAAATATATAGATAAACAAATAGACAAATATATATTTAGACAATTAGATAGATAGACATACAAATAGATAGATAAATAGAGAGATGACTAAACACATATATTTATAGACTGATAGACTATTATAAAATATGGAGATAGATAGATAGATAGAATATAGATTGAAAAATTGACAAATTGATAGATAGACAAATAGATAGATACTTATATAAATAAATAGAAAATCGATAGTTAGATAGATAGATACACATATCGATATATAGATAGATAAATATATAGAAAGAAAGAACTATAGATAGATAGTCATATAGATAGTTAGTTAGTTAGATAGAAAGATAGATAGATAGATGTGTGTATATATATAGATATATATTTATAGATAGACATTTAGACAAATAGATAGATAGAAAGATATAAAGAAGACAAAGACATGAATATACATATATATGGATAGATAGATAGATAGTATATAGATAGATAGAAAGTTAGATAGATAGATAGATTAAAATATAGGTAGATAGAGATAAAAGCAAATAGACAGATAAACAATTATACATATAGAAAGATAAATAGATAGATAGAAACATAGACACATAGAGTTATAAAGATAGAGAGATTGACAGATAGACAAATTGATAGATAGAAAGATAGGCAGATAGATAAATAGATAAATATATAGATAGATAGATAAATATATAGATAGATAGATAGATAGATAGATAAATTTATCGACAGATAGATAATTTAATAGTTAGATAGATAGACATATAAAGAGATAGATATATGGACAGATAGAAAGACATATAGACAAATAGATATATTATAAAGATAAACTTATATATAAAAAGATAGTAAAATAGTTAGACAAATACATAGATAGACATATTGACATATAGATAGATAGACAGACATATAGATAGGTACAGAAATTGGTAGATATATATATATATATATATACAAATAGATAGATAGACAGATAGGCAGATAGATATATGGATAGATAGGATCATAGATAAATAGATAGATCGATAGATATATAGAAAAATAAAAAGATACATAGAATGACATATAAATAGATAATAAAATAACTATATATATATATATATATATATAAACAAGCATATACATACGTATATACCAAGCATATATATATATATATATTAACAAGCATATAGATATGTACATATATCTATACGTATATTCGTATAGATAAACATATAAAAAAATATCTATATTTTACTGTAGTATATACATATGTATATACTACAGTAAAAAAGTACATATATACCAAGCATATATATACGTATATACTATAGTATAAAAGTACTTATATACCTAGTATATACATACATATATATTGTAGTATATATGTATTTATATATTGATTATATACGTGCTGAAATACTCAGTATGTACGAACATATATACTAAGTATATACCTACTTATATACTCAATATATACTTAGTATATACATACATTTATACCAAGTATATTTGTATGTATATACTAAAGTATTATATGTACGTATATATAATCAATAGTCTTAGATGATACACACACTTGTGCTTTCATGCAAATACACATACCATCAAAGACAACAAAAGAAAATAATCTAGGACATAAAAAATGCATATATGGATCTTAGGCATGGTCAGCATTTCTAATTCTTTTTTCTTTGTTACTTCACGCATATAAAGAACATTGTTACACCTACACATGGAGCATAACATAATATATTTACCAACAAATAACCAATAATAAGCACTCGTAGATCTGAACTGCGACAACACAGATTTACACAAAATAAGAGTGTCAAGAACAAACCTGTGTATGGGTGGAATTAATTTTTTGGTTCATCTCATAGTTTAAGAAGCTAAGGTGTTGTTCCAAGCACCATGAAAGACCAACCAAGACTTTTACATACCTATAATAGACTAAAACTCTACCCAAAAAATTTGGGGACACACAAACACATTCACAGATATATAAAAATAGTTATTTAAAATATGAACAAACACAAATTAAAGTTGATAGTCATAGAAATTCAACAAAAATCTAAACGATGTCTAGCAATGATGTTTAGATAGAAAGAGAGTGAAAAAATAAAATGTTTTAGGAATAATGAAGATAACATATGCTAGGCCTTCTTTTGATCAAGCTGAAATCAATAAATATGGGACTCAAGCATTGGAAGGACCATGAAAATGTCTGAATACTTTGAATTAGAATTTTTTCCTGCATCTCACATCATGTGTCCTGCAAAGATTCATTATTAGCTATGTTAATTGGCAAAGCAAAGAATAAAACCAGAATAAAAAAATTGAAACCTACAAAAAAAACCTCATCAAGTTTTGCTACTCATAGACAAAAATCAAATTTAGTTCAGAAAAAATTCTCATACAAAATCATTCTCATAATTAGTAGGGAATTTTGAGCTAGCCTCTCCTGTGAGGTTTAATAAGAGAGACTAGCACAGATAGTTATGAGCATTATTTGTATTATACGAACCTGACTAATGGACACTCTCATGTTATGTGCTTACATATTATTGATATTATTATATCTTTTTCCATTTAATTTCAAGTTAGTGCAACAAATTAGTATTATCCCATTTATAATTATATGTTAGTATACATATAGTATATGTGGTTATAAATAGTTATATATAGTTAAACATAAGTTATATATAGATATATGCATACAAGTAGTTATAAGTAGGTATACAAAAATCTATACAAAGTTATAAACAATTATATAGATTCACATATATGTATACATATATGCATACATAATTAAAAATAAAGTTATATTTATTTATATAGAGTTTTTTATAGTTATACAAATATTTATATATAGTTATACACATATAGTTAAACATTATGTAGTATGTTTTTATACATATAATTATAAATATAGTTACATGTGGTTATACATATAGTTACACATATAGTTAAACTTATATTTATACATGTATGTATATATATTTTTTATATAATTTCATATATTTATACATATAGTTATATATTGGTATAGATATACTAAAATACAATTTTTATACTAATTTATAAAAATATATATTAAATATATGTTGTTAATTATATATTTAAATATAGTTATGTATAAAGTTTTTATAGTTATACATATAGTAAGATAGAATTATTTATAATTATATGTTATTATACATTTAATATATATAGTTATAAAAATATATATATCGTTCAACATTTAGTTATATATATATATATATATATATATATATATATATATATATATATATATATATTCATACAAGTTGTTATATTTTGTTATACATAAATATATACAAAGTTATAAACAAATATATAAATTTACATATATGTATACATATATGGATAAATATTTAAAAATATTGTTATATTTAATCATATAAAGTTTTATTTAGTTTTACAAATATGTATATATAGTTATACACATATAATTAAACATAATGTTGTATGTTGTATTACACGTAATTATAAATATAGTTACATGTGGTTATACATATAGATACACATAAAGTTTAGCTTATATTTATACATGTAGGTATATATTTTTTTTTCATATAATTTCATATATTTATACATATAGTTATGTATAGGTATAGATATACTAAAATACATTTTTTATACTAATATATAAAAATATTTAGTAAATATATGTTATTAATTATAAATTTTAATATATTTATATATAATGCTTTTATAATTTTACATATAGTCAAAGACAATTATTTATAGATATAGGTTCTTATACCTATAGCATATATAGTTAAAAATAGAGTTATATATAGTTAAACATATAGTTATGTATAGATATATTCATACAAGTGGTTATAAGTAGTTATATAAATGTATTAAAAGTTATAAGCAAATAAATAGATTTAATTATATGAATACATATATGTATACATAGTTGCAAATATAGTTATATTTAATTATATAGAGTATTACATAGTTATACTAATATTTATATAGTAAAATACAATTAAATATTCTTATATATTATTAAACATATAATATATTTTGTTAGAAATATAGTTATGTAGAATTATACATATAGTTATAAATTATAATTAAGTTAAAAAAATAATTATATATTGTTGTTGATATAGGTATAAAATTAGTTTACATAGTTACAAATATAATAAAATATAGTTATAAAGAGATTTATATAGTCATACAAATATTTATAAATAATTATACATATATAGGTAAACATATAGTTATTAATCATCCTCAACATCATCCTAGCTTTTAATCTATGCAGGACTTTTAAACATTTGGCTCTCTATAAGCGACAACTTATGTTTGTTTATTTATCAGAGTTTAATCACCATACAATTAGTCCAACATGAGGTTCATCATAAAATTTGCACACTAAATCACTATTATGCTCTAGAAAGTAGCATTCTAGATTTTCTCTATGGCTATCACATATTTGTTATGAGTTAACAATAATATGATGTATCATCATTATTATTAATTAAGTAATATCTTAACTATTTGAAGTTAGTGGTACTAATCCTACCTTTTCAATTAAATATTTTTAAAATTTTTTATACTTTTAATTCTTTAGTTTTTGAGTGTACTCTATTTTTAACATGATACATTAGATATATTTATTTATTATTTTCTTTTTATTTCATTATAATGGTTTTAATTTTATAATAGTTAATAATATTTCTATGATGCTTATTTAGTAGAATAGTATCAATGTTCTTTTTATTATTTTGGTATATTTATTTTATCTTTTCTATTTTCTATTAACTTAAAGTCTTTAAATTGTATTCCTTAACAATTCAATTTTACTATTGGTATAAGTATCAAAAATTGTCGAGCATGCCACTAGGTTTTTTGAGAATTCACCACATAATGTGCCAAAAATACTATATATTTCTTGAGTGAAGTATTTTAAAACATTTTCTAAGTTTGTCACGCTCTTCATCTTCTCGTAAGGTTAAAGTTTCTTAATATTTTTTGTTTCAAATTTAATTATTAACTTTTACATTGTTGATCTGTGAGTTAACAATTTTTTTTGTTGGTAAATATGTATTTTTTTTAATCTTTTTATATAGTAGCTGATACCATACTAGCTTATGCTAATATTATATGATCTACAATATGATATAACATTATTGTTAATCTTATTATTTTGAGTTATCCTACTAAATGACTTAATTTTAATTTCAGAGTTAATCATGTTTTTTTAGATAATTTTGTAGGATTTATATAACTTTGTGGATGACTTTTCTAAGAATTGATCATGTTGTCTATCCCTATTTTTGTCATATTAGAAAATAAAATTAGATGCTTGGTTTTCATTAATCTTTTTTTTATTCACTATCGGTTTAATTTTTTTGTTTTGATAAATTTAAAAATTATGAAATCAAGCATAAAATAGATTGTTTTTATTAATAATAAGGTACACATAAGAAAATATGTTAGCATTTTCATAGTATGTCAAGAGAATATTAATAAAAATATATTTTATCTAGATTACCTAAAATATTATATAATATTATTATGTGTGATGACTTTTATTATTTTGTTATTTTTATAAATAAGTATTAACATATTACATAATTCATATCTCATAAGGAAAAAAATAATTTTAATATATTTATACATTATTTTTAAAAAAAGATTGATATTCACTAAGAATATGAAATAAAGTTTTTTAAAAATTATAATATTATATAATATACATTGTGAGAATTTGTATTTTTCTTGAAAAAACATAAAGTGATTTATCTTGTATTTTATGTAGCCATTTTATTTTTTATATTAAAAATTTAGAGATTATAAAAAATATTAAACTAAGACACCTTGAAAACTTTTTTTATAAGACATTTTAGGATAAATCAACTATGATTACAAATTACTTAATCACATCGATATCTTCTTTTATTTTTTTCTAATTATATTTCTTATCAATTATTTAATCACATCATTTATCATTCATGTTGTAGGGGGCATGTATTTTCTTCAAATGTTTCTTTAAAAGTAAGAAAATAAATTGTGTCATCTAATGTCTTTCTAGGCCATTATAGTATTCAAAAAATTATACCTGCATTTCATCATTACCACGAATTAGTAATTGAGTGATATAATTTCTTTAAAGACTTTTTTCATCATGGAAATCTATGTGAGGCTAAAGAGATTGTTTTCAAGTTAACTCATATTTTAGGTTTCTTAGGAATTTTGTGGTCAATTTCTTTTAATGATTTTCTTAATCTTAAATATCATTTAGCTAGAACTTATAATAATATGAGTAAGTTGAGTTTGAAATTAATTATTATAGATAAAAATTCATATAAATTGTGATGATTTCATATTTATTTAATATTAAATCAATCAATTGTTAGTAAAAACTTTCTAACTACGAATATACTAGATAAAAATAATGATGATATTAAAGAAGAAAATTTATTTTAACATATTTTAATCATATATATTTTTATCCACTATTATTTTATATAATGATTGTGTTTTTTTATAAAAAGAAATATTGATATAATTTTATTAAAAAAAGTCTTAAAGATTCACATTTTTATGATTTTTTTGAGTTAAATATATTATTTCTATAAATATAACTCAGAGGAAAGTTGTGTTATATTACTATAGTTGATACTATTATTATATATATTAATGAATTGAATATTTTTATATTCAAATATTTTTTTTATAAAAGTTTCGAATAGCTTAATGATTTAAATATTTTTTAAGTTTTTAAGTAATATATTTGAATAAAAAATTTATTTTATTCTAGCTTATGTTTATGTGATTATTTCTCGATGAGTTTTCCATTGTTAACTCTACTAGATATAAAGAAAATTATGAGAATATATTTTCTCTTATTCTTTAAGATTGATATTAAAAAATGTTATCAATATTGTAAATGTTTTATTAGGTTCTCTCAAGAAGATGTATGATGTGGTCCTATTTATATTCACAAATATATGAAAATATATATGGAATTGTTTTTATTCTTTGGAGTGATTGAAGATATTTTTGATTATTTGACTATTAATATTATTTTTGGGTTTCAATAATAATAGACCATAATATCAATTATTATTTTTGTATAAACACACATCTAATAAACATGTGATTTTCATATTTACCCATTTGTAATGAGTCATTAAAAACCATAAAATAAAAATTATGATGTGAGCTCATATTTGTATTAATAATAAACTTAAAGATTGATAACTGCTTTAATTTAATATTTTGTATATAATAATAATAAGCTAGCATGTAGCTATGAATAAATCATTCTGAAATATATTCATGATTATTAAAGATATATAAGACACTTCTCGTGAAGCCAATTTTCATCTCTCTTAACCAATATTTTCACATATATATTTTATTTCTTTTCTCCCCATTTTTTATGTTGTATAGTTTATTTTTACAAACTTGACATTTCAAATAATAATACGAGGATGTTTTTCCCACATAAAAGATAATTTAGTCATACAATTGAATCATAAAAAGTATTACCTAGTTTAAGCCATGGGTTTCGCAACCTAGATTAAAAACTCAACTAATCTTATGATCCCTAAGCATTGGTAGATGCAAGCCCCTATAACCAAAAGAAAGGAATAGGCATTAATAGAGGGAGTCAAACATGTCCATAAACTTTCTAGTTCAACTAACCATAAGGCTATTGTGCATTATGGCTTCATAAAAAGTAATACTTAGTTACACGCAATTATCAAGCTTAAAGATATTTTTTTTACATAGAAAATAAAATAACAATCCCTGATGATTGTTCAAAGAATAATTCATTATTCCAAATGAGGAAGATTATGCAAAGAATTTCCTTCTTAACCAACCAGTAGTTTTTTGATGATGATGAAAGCAAGATTACAATTGAACCTAATCATGTTGTAATAGCATAGAATTAATATATACTCTAATGGTGGGAATAAGTTGGTAACCTGGTGACAAAAATCTAATCATTTGCTAGATGTAGAGCAATACTTCTCCAATTTATTTTTTGCTGACCAAAGATGTGATTACTGGTATGACATCCAATTGAGCATGGGGAAGAGCTTCCACGCACCAAAGAAATTAATTTTTTCTGGTCATAGTTATGTTCTGAAAAAAAAGTAAAAAACTTACCAAACAAAACTAAATAAATGTAATGCGCACTGCACAAGGCTCCGGCTAAGTATGGAGTCAGAGATAATTCAATATATTAACAATCTTATCCCCAATAATCAGAAATGTTATCTTATGGACCACAAACCTAAGACCTAACACCCTTGGATGAACATATTTATCATCACACCAAGGCAAAACATATATAAAATAGAGCTATATATAATTAAACATAGAATTATATATAATTTGTATATTAAATATATGTTGTTAATTATTTATTTAAATATAGTTATGTATAATGTTTTTATAGTTATACATATAGTAAAAGACAATTATGTATAGTTATGTGTTCTTATACCTATAGTATATTAAGTTATAAATAGAGTTATATATAATTATATTTAATTATACATATAGTTATAAATATGTATGTAGTTAAAAATATTGTTATATATAACATTTTTATAGTTATAGATATTGTAAAATACAATTATATATAGTTATATATTATTATATATATAGTATATTTTGTTAGAAATATAGTTAAATAGAATTATACATATAGTTATAAATTATTATATAGTTAAAAAAATAGTTTACATAGTTACAAATATAGTTAAATACAGTTATAAAGTGTTTTATATAATTATAGAAATATTTATAAATAGTTACATGTATATAGTTAAACATATAGTTATATATATGTTGTTATAAGTTTTAATTATAATTATAGTTACGTGTGTGATTGCACACACTGTTATACATATAGTTATAAATGTAGTTATGCATGTTGTAGATGTAGTTATATATAGATTTTCATGTAATTATATATATTTAGACATATAGTTATGTATAGCTATTGATGTAGATAAATACATTTATATATAGTTATACATTGATATGCATATTGTCAAATACATACATACATATATATATATATATATGTATGTATGTATGTATGTGTATGTATGTATGTATGTATTTATGTATATTAAATATATGTTGTTATATTTATATATAGTTATGTATACTATATTTATAGTTATACATATAGTTAAATACACTTTCATATATTTATGTGTTATTAATCTTGGGATCATCATATTTACATAAATTATTATGTAAATATTAAATAAATTGTTATATACACACTGCTCACCGCAAACACCAACACCCATTTTGTGATTAACATCAAAAACCACAAGATTGTCTGAGTGGTAAAAAACATGGATATCAAGCCTGCATACCTATTGTTCAACATCAACAACCACACAATGAGAATTCATAATATCACACATGTATGCAGTATGTATACACATCATTGTATATAAGCAATCCAAGCATACCTTGGTGATTAATGAATTTGATATTTGTAATGATTTACCATTAACATCTAGATTTATTGTGTGCATAAGGAGGATCTACTAAAATTTATATAATTGTGGTAATAACTTCATTATACATGATATCATACATACACAAAGATCTATTATTTAATTTCTATGGAAAATACAATATATGGCAACTGTTAGGGTCGAAAAAAAATTTTGAAATAACAAACATCAGAATCAAACACACTCCTGCATTAAGATAATAGATGAAGAGATAGGGTTGAAAGCATACCTCATATAAAAAAGAAACTCATGGATGAAGGAATTCTCGTTTACTCTTCTATTAGGTTTTGATGTATCCATGTCCAGAAAGAGAGGCAGACTGTAAAGGACTAAGAGCATCTCCAACAATGCTACCTAAAATAACTACTCAAAATATATTAAAATATTATATTATCTATTTTAACTAACTACTTTTTTATGGTAAATCCAACAATGCTATCTATTTTAACTAACTAATTTTTTATGGTAACTCCAACAATGCTATCTATTTTAGCTATCAATTCAACTAACTTTAACTAACTTTCAAAAATAAAATCTAAAATTCAATATGAATGTCATATCATCAGCATATTAATGAAATGCAAAATCATTATTGTTTTCCATTTTCAAGTGAAGAACAGCAACAATTTCATCAAAGGAGATAGTTCGGAAGTTTATTTTCTCAACATCAATGTCTGGTTTATAAGGAAAGGGTATCTCTCTTGTTTTTTCGAGTGGCAGAGTAAGCCTTCCAAAAATAGGAAATCTATAATTAGATTAACCTTAACATGATAAGGAATGATACTCTCATGATTGATGTTGTCATATGTGCTTTTGATATCACCATAAATTAAAGTGAGAAGAATTTTTACAGTTTCTTCGCCATGAGCAGAGATTGTTCCAGCATAAGGGATCAACCCAAAAACTAGTTTCCTTCTATTGCTATCAATTTGATAGTTGATGTCCACTAAGTGACTGGGAATAAGGTTTGGGTTTTTAATGAGAACATCAAAATATGATATCTACTTTCTCGAGAATAATGAAAGGAAGATGAATCGCAGTAACATCCACAGCTAGCTTTCCGAACCCAATTGGCTCTTCAATTTTTTTCCCCAATATCATGGATGAAATCTTTAACTTTCTCCATAAAACTCAACTTCTGCATATCTGGAGAAGCCATAACCTGACTATCAAAATAAAAAAGCAGACGATATATTATCAGCACCAACATCATAACACGAAAAAAAATTGATTGTTGCATAATAATGATCTCAAAAACATATGTCATGATTCACGAAATGGCATTGACATTAGACCAAAAACAATAGAAATGAACTAAGCCACAAGCACAACGCCATTAGTATATCACATTGGTGCATACTTACTTTCATAACTCTCTAAATCCAAACTTATCTCTCATATCAAAAAAATAAAAACCATCAAGAAATGAGGCAATAGGGCATACTTTTCATTTGATACCCAACTAGAGTTCTTCAAACTGATGAGAGAGATGGAGATAGAATCACAGAAGCTAGCATAGAAAGATGCATGTGCATAGTTTTGTGTTGCGTATGATTATTGCTGAGCAATCACATGATTTCTATCTGAATTGCATTACATGATCATAATCAAATTAATGGAAAGACTTACTAGTAAAAGGTGCTTGTGTTCTGATAAATCTTTTCCTGATCGGCATCACTACCATGCACATTGCGAAGAGAGAACTTTTGTCTTCCAGAGGCCGCCTCAAAAATCAAAGCCCGTTAAAGTTGGAGTCTAGCAAGGGTTTATAGATCAGGCAAGAGAAACTATAGATATGGGAAATAGATAGCTTGATGCAAAGGGAGTTGATTTTTTAGTTTAACTCTTTAAAATAACTAAACATAAGCGGACACCGAGCCTCTTGAAGATGCTTTTAGGTGATTATTATAGTTGTATCTAGAGTCTAGACAACAAGTGAAGGCAGAACTAAAATTACCAAGATATTTTAATTTTTAATTATCAAAACACTAAATAAACAATAAATAATTAAAATACATAAAGACTCATTTTTTTATTTATTATCAAAATATTTTCAACAATGTTCAAGTGTGTGTAGCAAGGTACACATGAAAAACAAGCACCTTGCAATTTTTTATTATAAAATTAATTAAACAATAAATATATAAACAACTTCAAAAAATAGATGTTTAGCTTTATAACAAGAAAAAAAATCAAATGGCTATGCAATTTACAAACTTCATATTGCAATACACACCTGAAAAGATAATTAGTTTTCTAGCCACAGTCCTACGTATTATAAAACACTCTTTATGTTAAAAAATATATAAATATATATTTATATATATTATGGTAATAAAATTTTAAGAATTCCTATTAATTTTTATGAAGATAATATGAAATATTTTAAAGGCATAAAATTTCATATTATTTGATATCATTTATAATTTTTAAAATTCTAAAAATTACTTAAAGTGAGATGATAATTAAGAAAATTTATATTTATTATTTTAATAAAGACTGAATATTAAAAGCTAATAGTAAAACTATTACTCAATTATTTATTTCTTATAAATTTTAGTAAGGCAAATATCTGTGTATTTATTTTTAAATTATATTTTATTTTAAATTTAATAAAAAAAGTTAAATTTTTATTATAATTCAAGATTTTCAAATTTTGTATTTATTATTTTTTTAAAAGTTTCATATAATCATACAAATTTTTTTATACTTATAATAATATCAATATTTACTATTTTATTCGTCAATTCATATATTTTTGAAAATATTGTCTATTTAATCATACAATAAATTTTTCTACCTTAATATTAGTAGAAATTTTTATGTATGTTCATTTAATTTTTAAAATATCTTAAAAAGTTAATATAATAATAGAATTAATTATTTAATGTTACTTTAATATAAACTTTTAAGTTTCTTAATAAAAAATTTTAGAAAAATTTTTTATATAATTTTTTAAAAACTTTATAATCATAAAAATAGTTATTTTAGTCATTTTTTAAAATAATTTTTTTGTATTTTTATATTGTTTAAATTATTTATTTAAAAAATACTTTTTTTATAATTTTACAAGGAGAATGTCTTTCAAGGATTGCTCATCTATAGATTATAACATACATTTAATAAACAAAATTAAATAAAATATTAAAATAAATAATAAATAAATAAAATTAAATAAATAAAGATTAGCTAGGAAAATTCCGTTGTTAAATCCGTCATAATATTCATAATGTAATTAACTTGGAATGTTCCGTCGCTAAATCCGTTGCTATATCATTGATTTTATTAGCTAGGGAAATTCTCTTGCTAAATCCCTAGCTACTTTGCGGATTAAATTAGCTAGGGAAATTCCTTCGCAAAATCAGTCGTTATATTCCTGATGAAATTAGCTAAAAAAATTTCAATGCTAAATCCGTCGCTATATTTAGGATGTAATTAGCTAGGAAGATTTCATCGCTATATTCGTCGCCATATTCTGGATATAATTTGCTAGGGAAATTCTGTGACTAAATCTGTCGCTATATTTCGGATATAATTAGCTAGGAAAATTTCGTCTGTATTTTCTGGATTAAATTAGTTTGAAAAATTTTATCACTAAATTCGTCACTATATTTCAGATAAAATTAGATAGGAAAATCCATCTCTAAATCCATCGCTAAATTCCACACTATTTTGTGTGCAGAATTTATGTAGCTATTTCATTACTAATCTGTCACTAATCTGTTGCAAATTTTTATTCCAATGAAAATCAGAATCCCTTGCTATTCCCTAGCTAATCCCTTGCAATTTAGCTAGGGATTGATCCCTAGTTAAAATTCCCTAGTTAAAATTCCCTAGCTAAATGAACATTTTTTTGTAGTGATATGTCTATCTATTTAACTATCTATCTATTTTCTATCTATTTATCTACCTATCTATATATCTATCTATCGATATATTTGTAAATCTATATATCTATCTATCTGTATGTCTATCAATCTATTTGTCTATCTATCTATCTATTTATCTAACTATCTATATAATATTCTATTTATCTATCTAGCTATCTTTCAATCTATATATCTATTTATCTATCTATGTATTTATATGTCTATCAATCAATCAATCTACCTATCTATTAATCTGTCTAATTATCTATATATCAATCTGTATTGTAATTTGTCTATCAATCTGTATATTTATCTAATTATCAATATAACTATCAATCTATCAATCAATTTGACAATCTTTCTATTTGTTCATCAATTTATCTATCTATCTATCTATATGTTTGTCTATCTATCTATCCATCTATTTATCTAATTATCTATCTCTTTATCTATATGTATATCTATCTATCTTTCTTTCTTTCATTCATTCTTTCTTTCTTTGTATCTATTTACAATCTTTTTATATAAGTATCTATATATCTATCTATCTATTTATCTATCTATCTATCTATATATCAAACTATCTATCTATCTATCTATGTAATTATTTGTCTATCTATCTGTCTATCATTCTATCTATCTAATTATTTATTTATCTATCTATCTATCTACCTATCCAACTATCTATATATCTATCTATCTAACGATCTATCCATCAATCTATCTATCTATTAGTCTATCTATATGTCTATAAAACTATCTAATTATCTATATATATAACTATTTATATGTCTATTTATCTATCTATCTATCTTTATATCTATTTATCTAATTGTCTATCTATATGTCTATCTATCTTTCAAATAATTTGTCTATCTATCTATCTATTAATCTATCTATCTATTTTTTTATATATCTAATTATATGTCTAGCTATCTTTATATCTATCTTTCTATCTATCTGTCTATCTAACTGTCTATCTATCTGTCTATCTATCTGTGTATCTATCTGTCTATTTATTTGTCTATCTATCTGTCTATATATCTGTTTATATCTTTGACTATTTATTTTTCTATCTATCTAGTTATCTAAATGTCTATATATATGTTTATCAATCAATCTATCTAATTATTTATCTATCTATCTATATATCTATCTAACTATCCATCCATCAATCTATTTATTAAACTATCTATCTATATGTCTATCAAACTATCTAACAATCTAAATATATAATTATTTATTTTTCTATCTATATATCTATCCTTAGATCTATTTATCTAATTGTATATCTATATGCCTATCTATCTTCTAATCTATCTATCTATCTATAAGTGTATTTATCTATCTATCTATTTATTTATATATAAGTATATGTCTATCAATCTTTATATCTATCTTTCTATCTATCTGTCTATCTATCAATCTGTCTGTCTGTTTGTCTATCTATCTGTCTATTTATTTGTCTATCTATCAGTCTATCTATCTATTTATCTATATGTTTATATATTTGACTATCTATTTTTCTATCTATCAAGTTATTTAAATGTCTATCTATATGTCTATCAATCTATCTATCTGTTTTTGAATGTGTCTATCTATCTATCTATCTATCTATCTATATAACTGTCTATCTATCTGTCTATCTATCTGTGTATCTATATAACAGTCTATCAATATATCTATCTATCTATTATTTGTCTTTCAATCAATCAATCAATCAATAAATCTATCTATTAGTCTATCTGTCTATATATCTCTGATCTATCTATCTATCTATCCCTCTCTATCTATTTATTTATTTATTTATCTATCTATTTATCTATCAATTTATCTTTCTCTTTATCTATCTATTATTTATGTGTCTAACTATTTTCATTTTATTTGTTCATCTTTCTATCTATATATCTATCTATATTTTTGTCTGTCTATCTCTGTATCTATTTCTCTATCTATCTATTTGTCTATATATATATGTCTTTCTTTATGTCTATCTACCTATCTATATATTTATGTGTATATCGATCTATCTATATATTTGGGTACCTACCTATCTATCTTTCTATCCATCTATCTATCTAACTATCTATATATTTGTTTATCTATCTATCTATAGATAGTTAATAGATAAATAGACAGACAGATAGTTAGAATGATAGTTATATATACACAGAAACATAGATAGATAGAAAAAAATAAGATAGACAAATAGATAGAAACACAAATAGTTAGAAAGATAGATACAAAGATAAACAAACATAAAATAGATAGATAGATAGACAAATAGACAAATATATATCTAGACACATATACATAAAGAGACATAAATAGATAGAGATAGATATATAGATAGATGATTGGACTGATTGACTAATAGGTAGTTAGGTAGTTTATAAATAGATAGATAGAAAGACAATTAAAGTAGTTATATAATTATATAGATAGACATATAGACATATAAACATATAGACATATAGATAGATTGATAAATTGATAGATAGATATAAAGATAGATAGATAGACAGACAGACAGACAGACAGATAAATAGATAGATAGATAGATAAACACATACATAGATAGATTGATAGAAAGATTCAGAAATAGACAGATAGACATATATACTAATAAACAAATTGATACATAGTGAGATAAATAAATTGATACATAGTGAGATATACAAATAAACAGGTAGATCGATAAACAGATAGACAAATAGAAAGATAGAAATATAGATAAATACGCTGATATACTAATAGAAAGAAATCTAGTTAAATAGTTTGATAGATAGACAAATAAATAGATGGATAAATTGTTAGTTAGTTGTTAGTGAATTAGATAGATAGAAAGATAAACAGATTGATAAATTGATAGATTGATAGAGTGTTAGATAGACAAATAGATACTTAGATAGATAGACAAATAAACAAAGAGAAAGTTAGACATATAGACAAAAATATATATTTAAATATATATAGATGATAGATATATAAATAATGCGATAGACTTATAGATAGATAAATAGATAGATAGATATATAGAAAGATAGATGGATAGACACATAGACTTATATACTGATAGACTATTAGATAGATAGGGAGATAAATAGATTAACAAATAGGTAGATGGACAAATAGAAAGAAAGAAAGAAAGATAGTTCGACAGATAGATAGATACACAGATAGATAACTAGACAGATAGAGAGATAAATAACACATAGATAGATAGATAGATAAATAAATTGATAGATCTATAGATAGATATATATATATATATATATATATATATAAGAAGATAGACATATAGATTGATAGGAAACATAGTTAGATAGACAGATAGATAGACTGATAAATATATGGATTAACGGATGGATATAAATGTATCTATATATATATTTATCTAGATAAATTGACTGATAGACTAAAAGACCGTAAGATATTTAGACAATTAGACAGATTGACTGATAGAAAGATAGATTGTTAGATAGTTACATAGATTGATAGATAGACATATACACATATAGACAAATAGATAGATAGATAGATAGATAGATAGATAGATAGACATATTAATTGATAGATTGATAGATAGATATACAAATAGACATTTAGATGGATAGATAGAAAATTAGATAAATAGATAGTTTGAAAGATTATAGATAGAAAGATAGATAGATAAGTAGATTGACAGATCGACATATAGACAATCAGATCGATTGATAGATATATAGATAAACACATAGACTTATAGAATGATAAATTTAAACCCATATTAAGAGATAGAGAGATAGACATATAGACATATAGACAAAAAGTAAGATAGACAAATAGATAAAGGATATATAGATAGATAGAAAGATAGATAGATAAATAGATAGATAGAGATATATAAAGATAGATAGATAGAAAAATAGATAGATAGACACATAAACACACATACACATGCACATATATATATAGTCAAATAGATAGATAGACTAATAGATTGATAAAAAAATAGATAGTTAGATAGTTAAATAGATAAATAAATAGAAAGATAGATAAATATATAGATAGATAGTTATACAATTAGATACATATACAGATAAATAGATATATCAATAGACAAATAGACATATATAAATAAAGATATGTAGAAGTATAGAAAGTTAGACAAATAGTGAGATATACTATTCGAAAAATAGTTAGATAGATAAATAGATAAATAGATAAATAGATATGCATATATTTCAATAGAAATATAGATAAATAAATAGATAGATATGTATATAGACTTATAGAAAGATAAACATATAGATTGATTGATAGATATCCAAATAGAAGATAAATAGATAGACAAATACATAGATAGATAGATAGATAAATTGACATATAGATTGAAAGATAGACAGATAGATTGATTGACAGTTAGACATGTAGGTAGAATGATAAATTGAGAGACATATAGATAAATAAATATATAGAATAATACACTTTTATATTAAAAGATAGATAGAGAGACAAATATACAAATAGAAAGATAGACATATAGATAAATAGAAAGATAGATAGATAAAGAGATATACAGATAGATAAAGAGATATACAAATAGATAAATAGCTCTATAAACACATATATTGATAGACTGATAGTATAATAGATGAATATAGAGATAGACAAAAAGAAAGAAAGATAGACATATAGATAGATATATATATATATATTTATATATATGTAGACAAATTGACAAATAGACAAATAGAAAGAAAGAAAGATAGATAGATAGATATATAATTAAATAGATAGATAGATAAACAAATAGATAGAAAGATAAATTGGAACATATACAGATAGACAGATAGAAAAAAATATATATAAATATAAAGATAGCTAATTATATAAAAATATCCAAATAGACAAATATAAAGCTTGATAGATAAATAGATATATAAATAAAAAGATAGATAGACAGATAAACAAATTGTAACATAGATAGATAGACACAGAAAAATAATCAGATAGAATGATTTAAATTATACAGATAGGCAGATATACAAATAAATAGATACACTCTTATATAGATAGACAAATAGATAGTTAGAAAGAAAGATAGATCGATAGACATACAGACAAAAAGATAGTTAGTTAGGTAGTTAGTTAGATAGATTGGAAGATAGATAGATAGATTGAGATATAGAAATATAGATCAATAGACAAATAATAAAATAGAGAAATAGATAGATAGATAGATAGATAAAAAAAGTAGATATTAAGATAGATATAGAGGTTAATTGATAAATAGTTAGATTATAAGATAGACAGATAGATAGACAAAAATCTAGATAAACAAATAGATCAAAATAAAGATATATAAATAGAATAATAATCTGATAGAGAGATAGATAGATTTATTAACAATTAGATAGATAAATAGATAGATAGATTGATTGATAGAAAGATAGATAATTAGATAATTAGTGAGATAGATAGACATTAGATAGCTCAACAAATAGATAGGTAGCAATATAAACGTATAGATTATTAGCTAGTTAGACAGATAGAAAATTATAAAGATAGATAGATCTATTAATAGATAGACATATACTTATCTAGACAAACATATAAATAGTTACATAGATAAATTGATATATTGACAAATAGATAGATAGATAGTTAATATACAAAGAGATAGATAGATATATAGATAGCTACATAAATATATAGATATATATACAAATAGATAAACAGATTTACCAATAGACTAATAGATAGAAATATAGTTAGAAAATTAAATATATAGATAGATTAAATGATAGATTGTTAGACAGATAGAAAGATAGATAGTTAGAGAGTTACAAATATACATAGATCGACATATAATCATTCAGAAATATAAATATTTAGATATATAGATTGATAGATATAAAAATAGATAGATAGACAAATATAAAGATAGCAGATAGAAAGATAGACAAATAAACACAGATAGATATATAGATAGATAGATATAGATATAGATATAGATATATATATATATATATATATATATATATATATATATATATATATATATGGATAGAAAATAAACATATAGATAGATGTATCAATAGATATATATACATATAGATAGATAGATAAATAGATAGATAAATAGACTATATAGATAGATAGACATAAAGACAAATAGATAGTTAGCAAGATAGCTATATAGAAAGATTTATAGATATATAAATAGATTGATACGCAGAAACAAAGATAGGTAGATAGATTGATTGATTAATAGATAGACAGATAGACATATAGAAAGATAGATAGACAGATAGATGAATAGATGGATAGACAAATAGACAAATATATGGATAGATAGATATATAGATATACAGATAGATAAATAGAAAAATAGACAGACATATATATATATATATATATATATATAAGATATGTAGATAAATTGATAAAAGATAGATAGAATGGAAAATAGACTGATAAACATATAGAGAGATAGATAGACAGATAGAAAAATTGTTAGATAAAGAGATAGACAAATAGATATACCGATATAGAGATATACAGATAGGCAGAAAATATGCTGATAGATAGATATATAGATAGATATCTAGACATACAAATGGATATATAGATAGAGACTTAGATAGATAAATAGATAGATATATAGTTAAATAGATAGACAGATATAAAGATATACTAATAGATAGATAGAAAGATACATAGGTACATAGATATATAGAGAGATATATAGATACACAGATAGATAAATAGATAGATAGATAAATAGATAGGTATATTGACAAATTGATAAAAAGACAAATATATAGATTAGTAGATAGATATATTTATTGGTAGATAGATAGATAGACAGATTGACTAATAGACTGATAGGCAAAAAGACAATTAGATAGATAAACATATAGATAGATAAATAGATAGATAGATGGATAGATAGATGGATAGAATAGATGGATAGATAGATAGACAGATAGAAAGATAGATTGACAGATAGATAGATTGACAATTAGATTGTTAGACATATTTAGAGATTGACAAATCGACAAGTAGATAGATAGATAGATATGTAAATGGATGGATAGATTTGCACATAGACAGATATAAAGATAGACAAATAGTAATTTAGACAGATAGATAAATAAATAGATAGACAGATAAACAAATAAATAGATATATAAATAATTATGTAAATATATAGATAGATAGATAGATTAATATATAGATATATAGATTGATATATAGAAAGATAACTAAATATATAGATAGATAGATAGTCAATTAGATAGATAGACAAATAAATAGATAGATAGAAAGACAGATAGATAGATAGTTATATATACATATAAACAAATATATTGATAGATAGATTGATAGATAGATATATAACTAGATTGATTGATTGATTTATTAACAGATATAAAATAAGATAGATATTTAGTAGATAGATAGATAGATAGTACATAGATGATAGATAGATAGATAGATAGATAGGCAAAAAATTAGATAGATAGTTAGATAAACAGATAAATAGATAGATAAATCGAATGGTAAATAGATTGATAGATAGACAAATTAATAGATAGATTGAGAAATTTAAAAATAGATAGATGAACAGACAAATAAATATTCAAATAAAGAGATAAATAGAAAGACAAATAAATAGACTGACTAAGATATAGACATATAGATAGATAGACAAATAATTAGATAGAGATATAGATAGATAGATAGATAGAAAAGTAGATATGAAGATAGATATAAAGATATATTGACAAATATTTAGATTTTTAGTATAGGTAGACATATAGATAAAAATCTAGATAGATATATAAATAGACAGATAATTTGATAGATGGATAGATATATAGATTAACAATTAGATAGATTGATTGATTGATTGATAAAAAGAAAGATAATTAGATAATTAGTGAGATAGATAGACATTAGATAGTTCAACAAATAGATAGGTAGATAAATAAACATATAGATTAATAGCGAGTTAGTTAGATTAATAAATAGTCAGTTAGATAGATAGATAGATTACTAATAGACATATACATAGTTAGACAAAAAGATAAGAAGTTACATAGATAAATATATATATTGACAAATAGATAGATAGATAGATAGACTGATAGATAGATAGTTAATATACAAAGAGACAGATAGATATATAGATAGCTACATAGATATATAGATAGATATACAAATATATAAATAGATTTATTGATAGAATAATATATAGAAAGATAGTTACAAAATTAAATATATAGATTGATTGAAAGATAGATTGTTAGACAGATAGAAGATAGATAGTTTGTTAGTTACAAATATAGATAGATCAACATATAATCATTTAGACATAAAAATATTTGATATAGATAGATATACATAAAGACAAATAGATAGTTAGGAAGTTACACTACAAAAAAAATCCCATATAGCTAGGGACAATTCCCTAGCTAAATGGGCATTTTCCTGTCACTAATCGAGATATAGGGACAGATTACCGATGGATTTGTTCCCTATCTAGAGTGCTTCTTGCTAAATATTAGCAGAATTTTCTCTAGCTAAAAAGATAGTGACGAAAAAATCTCTTGCTAAAATAGAAAAATTTCATTGCTAAATTAACAAGATAAATGAGATATTCATCGATAAACAAAAATAACGACGAATGATTTCTTAGCTAAAGTACTGGTCTATAAAGTTTAGCGATGGATATAGTCCCTAGCTAAATAAATTTAGAGATGCAATATCCATTGCTAATTTTAATATTTCCCTAGCTAAATAAGCTAGGGAAAATTTCCAGGCTAAATTAGAAAGGGAATTTTCCCTTGCTAAGTTAGAAAGGGAATTTTCCCTATCTATTTTAATTTCAAAAATACTTTAAGAATTAAAAAATGTTACAATTTTTTAATTAAATAATTTTATATTTTTATATCAAATTGAATAAAAATTGAAACTATAAATAATTTATAATAATAAAAAAATAAAATAATTTAATATCTTATTTAAATTCAATATTTTACATAATTGAAACAAAAAAATAACTAACTTTTATTTCATCTTATTCATTAATGTAACTATCGACAATGCATAAAGTATAATATATCCATTCATTGATGTTGCTTTCTCTCCCTCTGCTCTTCCGATCATCATTTTTCTACTGTGACAAAACTGTCTGAGTTATGAAATATAATGTCTAGTGAAAAATCCAATCACTTATAGAAGCTTTGTATGAAGAACAATGAGGTATCATATCTGTAAGAAAATTAAACCACTCAGTCAAATTAACAAAAAAATATTGTTTTGATACATATATAATCATGCAGTATATATGTAAATATATACTAGCATTTCACTCGTATAAATATTACTATAGTATATGTACATATAAATAGCAGTATTATGTGTAGATATAAACTGAGTACAAATATACTTAGTATATACATACATAAAATATTGTAGTATTAAATGTATGTATATACTGACTTTATTCGTAGGTATATATCTCATTTGGTGTTGTTGATACTACTCTCGCTGCCTCTCCTACCACTACTGCTGTTGTCACTGTCACTACCAATACCATTGTTGCTATCGCCACTACCACCACTGCCGCCACTGCCGCTGCTGGGGCCGCTGCGGCAGAGGCCCCCACTGCTGGTGTTGGCGATGCTGCCGCTACATGCCACGGCCACCACTACTATCACCGTTGCCACTACTATCACCGTTGTCGCTAGTGTCGTTGCCTGCCTTTGCCACTACCACCGCTCCTGCTACCGCCACTGCCACTTCTTGTGCCACCTGCCGCCACTACCATCACCACCGCTGCCGCCGCCACTAGCTGCAGCTACCACTGATGATAATATGCTTTTACATACCTATAATAAAAAAAACTCTACCCAAAAATTTTGGAGAAACACAACCATATTCACAGATATATAAAAAGAGTTATTATAGACATGAACAAACAAAAATTATAGTTAAATCTCATACAGTTTCAACAAAAATTTAATTAAATAATTTAATATTTTAAAATTAAATGTAATAAAAACAGAAGCTATCAATAAAAATTTTAAATTAAAAAAAAATTCATACAATAACTTATTCTAATATAATATTTTAAATAACTAAAACAAAAAAATAATAAAACTTATATTACATCTTATTAATCAATGTATCTACTAACTGTGCATAAAGTATAATCTATCAATGCATTGTCGTTGCTTTCTCTCCCACTACTCCTTCGATCACCAAACTTTCCACTGTGAAAATACTGTTTGAATCACTTTGCTTCATGTTTGCTGAAATATGTCTTCACTTATACAAATTTCGTATGAGAAACAATGTGGTATCATATCTGTACGAAATTTAAACTACCAAATCAAATCAAAATAAATAAAAAAAACTATATTTTGATAAATATATATTGCTGTAGTAAATATGTACATATATACTAGCATTTCACTCGTACATATATTAATGTAGTATATGTACATATAAACTATTGTATTATGCGCACATATATACTGAGTACGTATATACTCATTATATATGTACATAAAATACTGTAGTATTTTATGTACTTATATAATGACTATATACGTACGTATATACAACATTTGTTGCCATTGCTGCTGCTCTCGCTAATGCTGCCACTCCTTCCACTGCTGCCACTAGCGCTACCACGGTCGATGCCACCGCCATGGCTGATGCCACTGCCGTGGCCGATGACGCTGCCGTCACTACTGCCGCCGCCGCTTCCTCCACAGCCGCCGCCGCTGCCGCGCCACCGCCGCCGCTACCGCCGCCCCCGCCGCCGCTGCCACCGCTGCAGCTACCCTTGCCGGTGCTGCCGCTGCTACTATCACAGCTGCCGGTGCTGTCGCTGACGCCCCTACTGTCGCCGCTGATGCCGCTATTGCCACTTCTGCCTCTACTACCGCTGCTGCCGTCACTACCTCTTCCATTGCCGCCACAGCCATCGCTGTTATCTTTGCCACTGCTGAATATAGACTTTTACATACCTATAATAGGCTAAAACTCTACCCAAAAAATTCAGACACAAAAACATATTCACAAATTAAAGATGATTAACATACACAAATATTATAGACATTAACATACACAAATTAAAGATGATTGTCATACAGCTTCAACAAAAATCCAAAAGATATCCAGCAATTATACTTAGAGATAAAGAGATTGCAAAAATAAAATATTTTTAGAATAATAAAGATAAGATAAGCTAGCCCTCTTTTTGATAAAGTTGAAATCGGTAAATATGGGACTCATGCATTAGAAGGACCATGGTAATATCTGGATGCTTTGAATCAGGATTTTATTTTTTCTCTCATATAATGTATAATGCAAATATTTATAATTTATTTTATCGGAAAAGCAAAGAACAAAACTAGAATAAAAAAAATTGAAACCTAATAAAAAATATCATAATTATTTACTACACATAAACAAAAATAAATAATAGTTCAGAAATAATTCTCATACTTAATCATCATCATAATTTGTTGGGAATGCTAACCTCTCCTACGAGAATTCATAACTGGATCTCGGAATGCTATCTGATGTGCCAATGCCGCTAACTGTGACTCCATATAGGACATTTGCTATTGCATTGCTTTTTAAATTTCTTAAATTTCTTGCACAATCAAATTAGTTATCTGCTCATACTTCTTTTTCATTTCGGTCTCTATATCTAAAATACGCTCATTTTTTTCCAGTTCTTGTTTTTAACTACCTCATCCACCATTGTCGAGATAAATGAATTAGAAGCACGTCTGCTACAATAAAATGCAAGTCCCTTAGAGTAGATTCCGTACACTCACTGCTTTTGTTGACCTCCTATTGTCTCCAAATAAATAGGATCATAGTCAATTGGTCGAAGATCCATAAACCCTCAACTTGTTGATGAGCAACTATCACATGTTCCTCCATTAGGTCCTGATATAAAATAAAGATAAAAACTATTCTAGATTTACAAAAAATAAAATAAATATTTTGCATTTAAAACAATTTTCATAATGTACTTTAGTTTTATAAAGTCTAATTAATATAACAATTTTCTGAATTAATGCTCATTAATCGAGCCACAAGTGACAATTGTGAATGTGTTTGAAAACCAAGCCACAACACTTTATCTATAGCTTTAAGTATTTCGTAAAATTGCTGAGCTTCATGATTAGGTGATTCTTCCATGTAATCCATATTGAAGTCAGCACCAGCAGCTTCCATGATCATTCTATGGTACGTGTTTGATGATTCTTCACCACAAACAAATGATTTAATACTATCATTTTGGTGAATATTCAGAGCCATTATAATTTCTCCATGATAAATCCAAACAAAATAATTTGTCACAAAACCATATTTTGCGAAATTATATCTTATAGTGTTTGCATCACGAAAAGGAATATTCTAACACTTTTTATAATTACATGGACACTTAATTTTTTCTCCATCCATCAATCTCGATTGACTACATTCAAAATTGAAGAAAGTTTCAAGCCCAGTCAAAAAATATTTATTCAAAAATCCATTAATAACCCTTCTATACATCCACTGACGATCTGAGCTCATATTGCCCTATTTTATTTACAAAAAATAATGCCCAATCATTATTCTAAATAAAACATTCTATTACTTCAAAATATACAAATAATAAAATAAAATTACTTATAGTTGAATATTTAAAATTTAAATATCATGAATATCGAGGGAATGCGTTTGTAGAATCTACATTAATAGATAACGTAATTTTTTAGCATGCTAAAGATTAATAGATATCATCGTTATACTAGATAAAGGGTGCAAAGTTCGATAATGCATAAGAGATGAAAGCAAAAAAAAGACATTTAATGTTTGAATGAGAAGAGGGATAAGAGAGAGAGAGAGAGATAAGGTGGGGAGAGAAAGAGGGGCGGAGAAATGGCGAGATGATGAGAGAGAGAGAATGAGAGAGAGAAGGAGGGAGAGAGAGGGAGAGAGAAATGGTGAAAGGGAGAGAGAGGGAAAGAGAGGGAAAGAGAGAGGGGGGAAGAGGGGGAGAGAGAGAGAGAGAGAGGGAGAGAGAGGAAGAGTGTGAAAGAGGGAGAGAGGGGGGAGAGAGAGAGAGAGATAACAAGCAAGAAAGGAAAGTGAGAAAGAAAATAATAAGAGAGAGAGTATGACACAAAGAAAAAGGGGAATAGAGTGACAGGAAGAATTAGAGAGGGAGAGAGAAACACACATAGAGAGTGTAGTGTTATAATGAAAAATTATATAAAAGAAAATAAAATTTCTTCAGTATAAACCAATCAAATATTACATCTTTTGTTATACATAAGTTCATATTTGAGCCTGAGACCTAAGGGCTGTGATTAAGTTAATGTACGACCCTTATTTTGATTATACCATATATGAGCCTGATCAACGGACACTCATTCTATGTGTTTAAATATTATTGATATTATATCTTATGCCATTTAATTTCAAATTAGTTCAACAAATTAATATTATCCCAAATATAATTATTTATTAGCATACATATATTAAATGTAGTTATAAATAGTTACATATAGTTAAACAAATAATTATATATAGATATATGCATACATGTAGTTAAATGTAAATATAAATAAATGTATACAAAGGTATAAACAATTATATAGATTTACATATAAGTATACATATATGTATACATAATTAAAAAAGTTATATTTATTTAAATAGAGTTATTTATAGTTATAAGAATATTTATATATAGCTATACACATATAGTTAAACATTATGTTGTATGTTTTTATACATATAATTATAAATATTGTTACATGTGGTTATATATATAGTTATACATATAGTTAAACTTATATTTATACATGTATGTATATATATTTGTTTATATAATTTCATATATTTATACATATAGGTATGGATATACTAAAATACATTTTTTATACTAATATATAAAAATGTATATTAAATATATGTTGTTAATTATATATTTAAATATAGTTATGTATAAAGTTTTTATAGTTATACATATAGTAAGATAGAATTATTTATAGTTATATGTTAGTATACATATAATATATATAATTATAAAAAATTATATATCATTAAACATTTAGTTATATAGTTATACACACACACACACACACACACACACACATACGAGTAGTTAAATTTAGTTATACATAAATATATACAATGTTATAAACAAATATACAAATTTACATATATGTATACATATATGTATACATAGTTAAAATTATAGTTATATTTAATTATTTAAAGTTTTATTTAGTTTTACAAATAATTATATATAGTTATACACATATAATTAAATATGATGTTGTATGTTATTATACATGTAATTATAAATATAGTTACATGTGATTATACATATAGTTACACGTATAGTTAAACATATATTTATACATGTATGTATATATATATGTTCATAAAATTTCACATATTTATACATATAGTTATGTATAGGTATGGATATACTAAAATATATTTCTATACTAATATATAAAAATGTATATTAAATAAATGTTGTTAATTATATATTTAAATATAGTTATATATAAAGTTTTTATAGTTATACATATAATAAGATAGAATTATTTATAGTTATATGTTAGAATACATATAATATATATAGTTATAAAAACTTATATATCGTTAAACATATATATATATATATATATATATATATATATATATATATTCATACGAGTAGTTAAATTTATTTATACATAAATATATACAATGTTATAAACAAATATATAGATTTATATATATGTATAAATAGTTAAAAATATAATTATATTTAATTATATTATGTTTTATTTAGTTGTACAAATATTTATATATAGTTATACACATATAATTAAATATGATGTTGTATGTTATTATACATTTAATTATTAATATAGTTATGTATAGGTATGGATATACTAAAATACATTTTTTATACTAATATATAAAAATGTATATTATATATATGTTGTTTATTATATATTTAAATATAGGTTATAGATTAATAATATAAAATTATGTATAGTTATATGTTATTATACATATAATATATATAGTTATAAAAATTTATATATCGTTAAATATTTAGTTATATATACACACACACACACACACACACACACATACATATGAGTAGTTATATTTAGTTATACATAAATATATACAAAGTTATAAACAAGTATTTAGATTTACATATATGTATACATATATGTATAAATAGTTAAAAATATAGTTATATTTAATTATATAAAGTTTTATTTAGTTTTACAAATTTTTATATATCGTTATACACATATAATTAAATATGATCTTGTATATTATTATACATGTAATTATAAACATAGTTACATGTGATTATACATATAATTACACGTATAGTTAAACTTATATTTATATATGTATGTATATATATTTGTTCATATAATTTCATATATTTATACATATAATTATGTATAGGTATGGATATACTAAAATACATTTTTTAATACTAATATATACAAAAGTATATTAAATATAAGTTGTAAATTATATATTTAAATATAGTTATGTATAAAACTTTTATATTAATACATATAATAAGATACAAATATTTATAGTTATATGTTATTATATATATAGTATATATAACTATAAATATTTTTATATAGTTAAACATATAGTTATATATAGATATATTCATACAAATAGTTATACATAAATATATAACGTTATAAATAAATATATAGATTTACATATATGTATACATACTTACAAATATAGGTATATTTTATTATATAGAGTGTTATAAAGTTATACAATTATTTAATATAGCGATAGAACTATTTATATATAGTCATACAACTTCAACAAATATCTAAAATAAGGACAACATTGATGTTTAGTGAGAGAAAAAAATACTATATTTCTATAATTTTCCACATGAGCATAAAGTTACTTTGAATGGCCATTTACTACTGCTTCTATAGCGAATAGATGTTCTACTAAACATTATAACAGCATGTTCACACACACACACACACACACACACACACATATATTGAGAAAAAATATGAGATTAATACATAACGAGTATTCCCATAAAAAATAAAACAACTGAATAAAATAAATAAAAACTCACAATAAAATATTATTATGAATAAAAATTATAAAATGACATTATTGTTTATTAAATAAAATAAAAATTCACTTATAAATACAAAAAGAAACTATAAATACTTTTAATCTATATGAATCATCTCATCCTAGTATCTCAAGATAAAAAAAATATAAAAATACAATATAAATCTTAATAGTTTTGAAATTTTTATGTTTATTTACAACTTATTAATATTCTTTATAATTCATTTTTCTGTATTATTCTGATATGTTAGTATTTTTTTATTATATTGTATTGATGTTATTGAAATTATAATAATTTATATTTATTTTATTAAGATATGAAATAATATTTAATAATATATGTTATGCTCTAAAAATTAATTAGTAAATATGTTTATATCATATTAAAATATAAAATAGTACTCACATAAAAGTGTACTCACATATATTTGCTAGTACTATAAATTAATATTTCATTAATGATACATACATTTCCATAATACTTCTCATATTTTCGTATATTCTTTATTACTATTTATTAAAAGATACATCTGCCAAAAATTTTGTGATACATGAAACTTAGATTCAAGCTTGTAGGTTAGAACTAATAGTTATGGTACTCAACTAATAACTACAACATTCAACTAATAATTACTACTTATATTTATTAGTTTTTAAAATTGTTTAAAATAAACATATTGTAGCACAGAAAAATTACCATGTTAAAAGATGATGTTATTAACACAACAGGATAAAGGGTGTCCTAACGAATGTTATCATAAAGAGAATACTCTTGTATGGCATGAAATTCATCAACATTACAAAGATACCCAAACTCTTCATAATCCACAGTTGTTCATGGTATAAATTATAGTTAATATAAATTTTGTAGAATTTGAATTGTTAGAGTATTAATAAACTACATTGTTGTGGCAAAAATCATAAATCGAAGTTGATAAGACATTATTTGGTAGAAAAAAATCTATTGTGTTTCATAACATTGTGGGGATTGTAAACAATAAAAATTTCTAAATATTTTTAATAGTTTTATATCCTCTATCTAAATCAAAAATGTTATAGATTTAAAATATTATACCTTTTTTATCTACCTACCCTTCTCCCAAACTCAACCAAAAATCATCAATCCCTTGTTATTCCCCAGCTATTCCCTTGTAATTTAGCTATAGATTAATCCCTAGCTAAAATTCCCTAGCTAGATCAATATTTTCTTATAGTAATAGGATATATATCAAAATATTATAATATAATAAGAGGAAAAATTAGTATCTAATATTATTGAAATCATTGAGATTGTATCAAAAATATTGATGATATCAGACATATTCAAGCTACTTCAAACTTTATCAAATTATATCAACTATAATCTATTTCTATAAAAGAGTATATGTTATTTTTAAAAAATATTAGCCATCTTTGAATCAATATCATCAAATAATAATGAAAAGCATTGTATATTATTAAATATTATTATATAGCTTATAAAAATATTATTCTATTAAATGAGCATGTTTGATAACTGATTTGTGTCGACTCTCTTTGGTACACATTGAGTATTATCGAACATTATCAAGAAGAAAATACACAAACAACATGGAAAATCTAACTTATGGATAAGTATTGAAATTTGTTAAGTATCATATGATATCTTTATAAATCTCAAAATTATTAATATTGGATATACATCAATCAAAATAGAATCATTGTTTAACACAAAATTTCCACATAATAATAAATAATTAAGAAAAATTAGAAGAACATCCATTGAAAGACATTAAAAATCATTATTTTCATGAAGAAATTATTTGTGATGATTATTTAGAAAACATAGTGTGCCTCATGGTATAAAAAGTGAGAAATTGTGATTAGGGTCTTGTAATATATATATAATATGTGTGTGTGTGAGAAGCTTGGATTTCAATAACTAGTATTAAAATATGACCCAATCCCAAAACTAGTTGGGTTTATTATGGTGATTTCAAATTCATTATTATAATGTATAAATAGTTTTTCTATTAAAATGAACCTTTACTATTTCAGAGTGGAATTAAATAAATAGTGCATATGTATACACAAAAGTAGCCCACATTGATGATAAAAATTAGAGGTCGACCAAAATAATTTTATAGTATATTTATAGATGTAATGCACAATGCACACCACACATCATCACAAATAATTATACCTATATACACATTGCTTAAATCAAATACCACATAATACAAAACATAAATCATAAAAATCATATCCTGATTTAACCATTCATATGTTAAGTAAATTAAAATAGAAAATACCTGGATTACTCAAGTATTTTTCAGAAGAAATTAGAGAAAAAACAATGCTTCATACTAAGCACACCGTGTGCAATATCGCATGCCCCACATCGAGCACACCTCAAGTAAAAAACATTAGCAACACTATATATAAACTCGTTGAGTTTTTCATCAATTTTAATTTTGCATAAATTTAAATGCTAATTCTAGTATATATTTATATATAGTGTAGTATATATATAATCAATGATACATGTTACATCATATATATATATATATATATATATATATATAATATAAATATATACATACTATTGTAATATATTATAGAAGTAACATGTTACCATCAGTATGTGTGTGTGTGTGTGTGTGTGTGTGTGTGTGTTAGTAGTAGTAATATGTTATATGTATATGGATGATAATAAATAGGCATTCATCAATGCTGAATATTACTACCCAGTAATCAACAATACACCATATTAAGATGATCTCAAAATAAGTTGTATGATATAGGTATTAATACAATCAATAAAAAATAAGATAAAATATTATACTAATAGATTCTTGTAAGTCTTTCTATTATGCTTAGTCGTGTTTCATTTTAAACAAAACATAGGTTACTTATTCATAAATTGAGATTCAAGGTATATAGAGTGAGGAGGGTATAATGAGAATTAAATGATGTCATACCCAATACATGGTATCTTTACAAATTAATAGCATGCTATTCATCTTAATACTTGATTATGATCAGAAATATATCAACTCTTGGTTGGAGAATTTATATCAATCACCTCAATCATGGATTGACCGATCAATTGTAATGTTGCATGTGCATGCTCACTTAGGATACCCAACATTTACTAATTTCTACATGTGCACTTTCTATTCATGTTGTCAATGTTAATATAAGTCTGACTAGTGCAAACTCTATAAACATAATTCATCAATATAGCCACTAGTAATGGTTGACTCTTGAAAATGTTATATATTACCTACTCTTCTTATGTTTCATTAGAAAGTTACATGTCCAATGATGATGATCAACACAAAGTTAAGAATTGAAGGACTCAACCAAATTATTTTTTGTTTTATCTCATATATTTTTTGGGAACTCAGACATTGCTCAGTATTTTGGCTCATGTGGTTTAACCCATGTTATTATATTTTTTTAAAAATTTTATTAGTCCTTCCAATGACAAATTATAACCATTATTCAACCTAATAAATACAAGACTATCAATTGAATAGTATTCTAGTTCATGAGTATTATATTAAACAAAAATACTAATAAAATATTAATTTAAGTGCCAATAATAATAAACAAAATTTTCTAGACCAATTAGTCGAGGAATAATATGAATAAGTGTTGGGTGCCTATTGATATAATGATGATATGTGCCTATTAGATATAATGTTGATATCTTTTTCACCAACAACCCTTTTCATATTTTCTAAAAACAAAGTCAATCATTATAATTTTTTGCTTTTCACTCATAATACTAAAGAGAAACATATAATTATTAGCTTCATATGATATTTTAGATAAAATGGTCTCACTATAAAATTCAATCATATGCAACATTTTGATAGTTATATAAAGCCAACAACCCTTCGATAGATATAGAATATACATCAAAAAGTTCCTCAAAATGACCAATAAATGAATGGTGAAACTCAACAATAGTTGTTGTGTATGTTTTAACAACTCAACTGGCAGTAATTTATAATAATTGCATTGGAGTTCAAATATACACTTCGTCAACTTCTCTTTAGCATGTCATAATTATTTATAGGATAAGAATAAGTATAAGAAGAACACAAAATCTGACAAAATTTGACCAATTTTATGCATATTTGTTTAGGTTGATACCCAAGAATTATCTGATGAAATTATTAAAGTGAACGGATGCCATATTAGGTTAGACTCTAGACTCGGATTAAACTAGAACCTCCCAACTAAAGACATTGGGTATTCAATATTATGAAAAAAAAAAATAGAATATAAAATCTTACACTTCGATTAAACAATCCAAGATAATCGAGGAAGAATAAATGTATAAATGTACTGAGAATCAATATAAAATTAAAACTTAAACCTCAAATTAATTTTAGTTGTATCGGTGTGGAGAGATAGATGAAATGCAGAGGACTTCGGTTCACATGTTATAGATGCGTCAAGCGATAGATGGAATGCAGAAGACTTCGGTTCACGTGTTAGAGTCTTAGAGATGTGTTGAGTCGTGAGAGAGAGTGTATATTTTAGGAAAATATGTATATTTTTGGAAAATATGTATATTTTTAAATATTATAACATTAAATAAATAATATATATATATATATATATATATATATATATATAATACAAAAATACTCATTAATTTTATTTACTATCAAAATTTTTTCAATAAAATTAATGTGCGTGTAGCAATGTATAAATGAAAAACAAATACATTATAATTTTTTATTATAATATTAATTAAACAATAAATATATAAATAATAAAAAAAATATCTATTGCCATAAAAAAAATTCAAATAGGTACGAAATTAATAAACTTCATATAAAAAGACAAAAATGAAAAGATGATTTATCTTCTAGCCACTCACCTAAAAGTTATAAAATACTCATAATGTTAAAAAATCTATAAAATTTTTATATTATGGTTATAAATTTTTAAGAATTCATATTTATTTTTACAAAGATAATATGAAATAATTTTAAATGCATAAAATTTCATATTATTTGATATAATTAATAATTTTTAAAGTTCAAAAAATTACTTAAAGTGAGAAGATAATTAAAAAAAGTAATATTTATTATGTTAATAAAAACTTAATATTTAAAGCTAATTGTAAAAATATTACTCAATTGTTTAATTTTTATAAATTTTAGTAGGATTAAAGATCTATATATTTATTTATAATTATTATTTTATTTTCTTTTAACTTTATTGAAAAAATTATATTTTTATTATATTTCAAGATTATAAAGATCTGTATTATTTATTTTTTTTAAAGTTTTCTATCATCATAACATTTTTTTAATACTTATAATAATATTAATATTTACTATTTTATTCATCAATTCAGATATTATTGAAAATATTTTATATTTTATCATACATTGAATTAATTTACATTTAAATTAGTAGAAATTTTAATGTATGTTATTTTAATTTTTAAATTATCGAAAAAATTATTATACTTTTAGAATTAATTATTTATTGTTTCTTTAATTTAAATTATTTAGTTTCTTTAATAAAAATTTTATAAAATTTTTTGTATAATTTTTAAAAAAATTAATACATCATAAAAATAGTTTTTTAGTCCTTATTAATATAATTTTTTTTGTATTTTTATATATTTTAAATTAATAATTTATAATATCAATTTTTTTAAGAGGTGAATGTCTGTTTCAAGGATTGCTCATCTATAGAGCAATAACATAAATTTAATAAACAAAATAAAATAAAATATTAATACTAATAATAAATAAAAAAATTATATAATTAAATAATGGCTAGTGAAATACGGTCGCTAAATCCATAGCTAAATTATAGATTTTATAAGCTAGCGAAAATTTGTCGCTATATTACAGATTGTATATGATATGTAAAATTTGTCGCTATATTACAGATTTTATTTGTTCGAGAAAATCCATCACTAAATTACAAAATTTATTAGCTAGGGAAATTCCATCCTTAAATCTGTCGCAAAATTATGGATTTTATTTTCAACAGAAATTATGTCGTTAAATCCGTCACTAATTTATGGATTTGATTAACTTGGGATATTTGCTCGGTAAATCCATAGATAAAATATAGATTTTATTACTAAGGGAAAGTCTGTCTCTAAATTCATCGCTAAATCATGAATTTTATTAGCAAAGGAAAATCCGTCGCTAAATCTATCTCTAAATCTATTGCTAAATCATCGATTTTATTAGCAAGTGAAAATCCATTGCTAATTCCATCACTAAATCATGGATTTTATTAGCAAGGAGAAATACGTCGCTAATTTCATAGCAAAATCATAGATTTTATTAGCAAGAAAAAATACATCGCTAAATCCGTCACTAAATAGTGGATTTTATTAGCAAGGGAAAATCTGTCGCTAATTCCATTGCTAAAATCATGGATTTTATTAGCAAGTGAAAATACGCCACTACATCCGTCGCTAAATTAAGGATTTTAATAGCAAGGGAAACTCCATCGCTAAATCTATTGCTAAATCATGAATTTTATTAGTAAGGGAAAATTCGTCGCTAAATCAATAACTAATTTCAGGTTTTTATTAACGAGTGATATTCAGTCACAATATCCATCGCTAAAATCCCCACTTTTCTTGAGCAGAATTAACCAAAATTTTCTACCGTTAATCCGTCGCTAAATCCATCGCTAAAATCCCTACTTTTTTTGAGCCGAATTTACAAAAATTTTTCGTCAATAATCCGTCGCTAAATCCCTCACATTTTTTGAGCTGAATTTTCAAAAAAATGTCGCTAATCCGTTGCTATATTTTTTTTCAAAAAAAAATCATAAATCTTTTGCTATTCCATAGCTAATCCCTTACAATTTAGCTAGGGATTGATCCCTAGCTAAAATTTTCTAGCTAAATTGATATTTTATTATAGTGTTAGCCATATATAAAGATAGAAAGGTATATAAATAGATAGATATATATATATATATATACACACACACACACACACACAAAGATAGGTAGATAGATAGATAGATTGAATGGAAAATAGACTGATAAACATATAAAGAAATAGATAGATAGATAAACAAATTGTTAGATAAAGAGATTGACAAATAGATATACCGATAGATAGATATACAGATTGGTAGAAAGATATGCTGATAGATAGATATATAGCTAGAAATCTAAACATACAAATGGATAGATAGATAAATAGAAAGACAGATAGATAGATAGATAAATAGACAGTTAAATAGATAGATAGATTGCAAGATATACTAATAGACAGATAAACAGATATATAAATAGATAGATAGATAGATAGATATATTGACAAATTGATAAAAAGACAAATATATAGATAAGTAGATAGATATATTTATGGGTAGATAGATAGATAGATAGATTGACTAATAGATTGATAGGCAAAAAGACAATTAGATATATAAACATATAGATAGATAAACATATAGATTGATAAATAGATAGATATATAGATAGATAGATAGACAGATAGATAGATAGATAAAAGGATAGATAGATACATAAATAATTAGAGAGAAATAAGAAAAATATAGATAAAAATACCAAAACAAAAATTATAGATTGACAGATATATAAATATATAGATATACATATAAATATATAAACAAATAGATAGAAAGACAAATAGATATATAGATAGATAAATAGATAAATCGATCAAAATATAGATAGATAGACTATTAGACATATAGATAGATAGATATATAGATAAATAGATAGTGTCGGCCCAAAACTATCCATTGACCCGAAAACTATTGGGTTCGGCTTAGTTTGGGTTGAACAAACATTAAATTTTTTTAAAAATTAGGGTTTCAATGCCACACTGCCATGCCACAGTGCATCTTTGCCCTTTGTCTCGGCGGGCCATGCTTGTCGGGTGTCGGCTAGTATTGACCACGTTCGATGCGTGGTCAAGCATGCCATGCCCATGTGCCTGGCACAGAATGATGGGTCAGGGCACGACATGATGGGCCCGGGCATTGCTAAATCGCGCCAGGCCTAGACTCGTCGTGATAGAAAGACATATAGATAGATATACAGATAAATAAATATATAGAAAAATAGATAAATAGATTGACAAATAAACAAATAAAAAGATGGATATATACACAAATAGACAAAAAGATAGATCGAAAAATAGATCAATAGATAAATAAACAAATAAACATAATGAAAGATAGCCAAATCGATACATAGATGGGTAGATAGAAAGATAGATGGATAAATGGATAGATAAAAATATAATTAGATAGATAGATACATAGAAATATAAATAGATAGATAGATAGATAGAGAAATCAACAAATACACAAATAAATATATAGACAGATAGTCTAATTGATAGATTGACAAATTGATAAATATATATATAAATAGATTGGCAGATTTATAGATATATATATATATATATATATATATATATTGATAGACAAACACATAAATATATAGATAGACAAATAGATATATAGACAGATACACATAAACACAACAATATATAGAGATAGTTATATAGATAGATATACAGATATACAAATATACAAATATATAGATAGACAGATAGAAATATAAATAGATACATATAATGATAGATAAATAGATAGATATAAAGATAAACATATATATAGATAGATAGAAAGATAGATAGTCAGACAGATAGATAGATTTATTGATAAACAAATAAATTAATAATAGAAGATTAGAAGGTCATAAAATGATAATAGAAGATATCTGGAAAGATATTAAAGAAGAAACAAGTAAAATTTCAGAATTGTACCCTATAAAAAGTCAAGGCTCGAAGAGGGACAAAGAAACCTTAATTTTTTGGAATCTAAAAGAAAATCAACCTAAATAAGTTAAAGTAATATGTATAAAATGGGAAAAACCACCTCAAGGTAGTATAGCTCTAAACACAGATGGTAGCTTTGATAGAGATATGGGCGAAGTAGGAGGTGGAGGATTTATTAGAGATTCGAAAGGACGGCTAATATTAGCCTTCTGTAGAAAGATGCAAGCATCCTCGGCCGTTCATGCTGAGATATTAGCTTTAAGAGAGGGTATTAAGTTATGTAGAAAACTAGAAATTAAAAATATAGATATTCAAATAGATTTGAAAATTGTTGTTAATTTAATCAAAAAGCAGACAAAGATGTGGAAATATGAAGATGACATAGAAAGTATTCTAAATGATATGAACTTTCTAAACTTTTCGATAAAGCACATTTTAAGAGAGGTGAATGCATTAGCAGATATTTTAGCTAAAGAGGGAAAAAAGAAAGGTGATCAGGATTATAATGAAGTGAATTTACCAAAAAAATTTACTGGAATATTAAATCTTGATAGAAAAGATCTTCCTTATATTAGAAAAAATAAAAATATTTATTAGAACTTGTCATTCAAATAGGAAAATAAGTCCGTATAAGAGATCACCTTGGTCCTGAGGGGTGATCAAGATAAGGTAAGTGGCTTTTGTTTTTCTGTTTGTTTTTTTTCTTCTTTTCGATTTTTTTCTACAGGTAGAAAGGAAAGAAGAAATTGAAACTAATTGAAATAACATCAAGGGACTGGTTTGAGAAAAGATAAGGGATGTATAGATATGTAGTATGGTCTGTAGGTACATTATTCTGCATGTCCATAGTTTGGTGGACTATTCTGATTGGAAGGCTAGATATGTTTAAATGGTATTGTTAGTAATAAGTATTATATATGGTGAAAGTCTGTGCTATTTTTCTGGAGGTCTATGTTATTAAGTGTGTGTTGCTGGTAGTCTGTTGTTTTAAAATGGGTGTTGCTGGAAGTCTGTTTCTGGTCGTATGTAGGAAGTCTGTAATATATATGTGCAAGCTGTAAAAGTTATAAAGGATAGTGAAGGAATGAAAAGCAAAAATATGGAAGAAAGCACAGCATTTCAAATAATGTTGAACAGCAATGGAGCTGTACCTGATGTATCAAGCCAGATTGATAATTGGTCTAAACAGGGAAGAGGGGATACAAGATTTTAATTATGTGTATGATAGAATTGATTTTGTGCAGGAAAAAATTGCAGGTGAAGGGTTAATCAAGATATAAATAACAGCATTCAATAACAATCACTTGGGAGGACAGCTTATAAAGATGTTCAAAAACCCAACAACCATTATAAGACAGTGGAAGGAATTAAGCTAATAAATTAAAGAAGGCACGAGATGACTCAAGACTTGAGTTAGCTAAAAATGCTGGAGGGAGAATCATATTCAGATTTAAAAGAGATAAGACACTGTAGAAGTAATGAAATATAGAATACTCACCGTAAGATTGTTAAAGCAAGACAAGGGATAAGCTACCATCATAAGGATAGTTATTAACTTTCAGAAGTAACTTCTCCTTGTACAAAAAGGTAAAGATAGGAGTCATAGATTAACATAGTCATAGCACAAATAAAATTACATTTTATTAGATTGGTTAAATGTATTTTATTTTTATTTGAAGATTAGGTGTGAAAGGGCTAAGGGTAGATGATAGTTTGTATTAACGGTATTCCTCCGCCAAAAGAGAGGGTTATTATTAATAAAATAATATTTTAAAAAAAATCATTTTATATCTCTATCTATCTATCTATATATTTATCATTGTTTATCTATTTATCTATCTATCTATTTATCTATCTATCTATTTATCTATCTATTTGTCTAATTATGTGTCTTTCTTTCTATCTAACTATTTATATTTCTTTGTATCTATCTATTTATCTATCTGACTATTAATTTGTCTATGAATCAATCAATCATTCATTTTATTTGTATACATATCAATCTATCTATATTTATGACAATCAATCTATTTATCTATCTATCTACATATTTTTCTATCTATCAATCTCTCTATCTATCTATCCATGTTTCTATTTATTTTCAATCTCACTTTCTATCTATATATCTCTTTAACTATCAACCTGTATATCAATCTATATATTTAACTATCTATCTATCTATCTGTCTGTCTGTCTATCTATCTATTTATCTATCTTTGTTTCTATCTATTTATCAATCTTTCTTTTAATCATTTTATGAATAAATTTATCAATTAATCATTTTATCTATTTATTTATCAATCTATCTGTTTATCAATCTATATATCTATATATCTATCTATCTATTTGTTTATCTTTTTATATTTCTATCAGTCTATCAATTCTCTATTTGTCTATCTCTCTATCTATATATCTATCTATCTATATATCTTTATAACTATCAGTCAATCTATCTACCTACATATCTTTCTATGTATCTATTTATCTATCTATATATTTATCTATCTATCTATCTATCTATTTGTCTATCATTCTATCTATTTATCCATCTATTATTCTATCTATCTATCTGTCAATCAATCTATTTACTCATCTATATATCAATTTATCTATCAATCTATCTATCATTCTATCTATCAATCTATCTAGCTATTTGACTATCTATCTATTTATCTATTTGTCTATCTATCAATGTATCTATCATTTTGTCTATTTATCTATCTCTCAATTTTATATTAATCTATTTATTAAACTATCTATATATCTACTTATCTATTATTTTTCTATTTGTTTGTATGTTTGTCTATTTATCTATTTATCTATTTGTCTGTCTATCTACATACCTGCATGAATGTCTGCCTGCCTGACTAATTGACTAATTAACTATATGTAGGTCTATCTTTTTGTTTGTCTATCAATATGTCATCTATCTATCTACCAATCAATTTTCATATTTGTCTGTCTGTCTATCTATCAATCTATTTATTTAATAATCTACTTGACTATCTATCTATCTATTTATCTATCTATCTATTTATCAATCTATCTATCTATTTGTCTTTCTATCTATTTATCTATCTATCTATCTGTCTATCTTTCTTTCAGTCTATCTATCTATCTAACTATCTATCTACCTATCTTTCAATCAATCTTTCTTTCTATTTCTCAATCTATCTGTATATCTTTCTATTTATCTATCTATCTATTTTTGTATCTTTCCGACAATCATTCTGTCTGTCTAACTATCTAACTATTTGTCTGTCTACCTATCTATTTGTATACTTATCTAATAATCTATCTATCTTTTTGATTATCTATTTGTCTATGTACCTTTCTATTTAACTACCTATCTATTAGTCTATCTATTTATCTATAGATCTATCTATTAATCTTTCTATTAATTTGTCAATCAATCTATCTAACAATCTATCTATCATTTTATCTATGAATCTTTCCATCAATCTTTCTATCTAAATATCTCTCTATCTATCTATTTTTCTATCTTATTATCTATTTATCTATATGACTATCTATCTGTCAATCAATTTGTGTATTTATCTATCTATATATCTTGATGTCTATCAATCTGTCTATCTATTACTTTTTAAATCTATCTATTAATCTTTATATCAAACTATTTATATATCTGTCTATATATTTGTTTATCTTCCTTTATGAGTATTAATTTATCAATTTGTTTGTCTATCCATTTGTCTATCTACCTGCGTGCCTAAATATATGACTAGCTGATTATCTATATCTTTATTTGTTTGTCTATCAATCAATCAATCAATCTATCTTTCTTTCTGACTAATTATCTATTTCTATATCTATTTATATATTTGTATGTATGTCTATCTGAATGAAAATCAATCTATATATTAATCTATCAAAGAATTTGTCTATCAATCAATCTATTAATCTGGAAATCATTCTATCTATCAATATGTGTATATATTTATCGATATATCTATCGATCTATTTAATTGTCTATCTATCTATTTATCTATCTGACTATGCATCAATCTGTATATCTATGTTTTTATCTATCTATCTATTTCTCTATCTATATGGCAATCAATATGTCGATTAATCTGTTTATTAAACTATCTATACATCTATCTATTTCAATCTCTATTTATCTATTTGTTTATTTGTTTGTATGTCTATCTATCTGTGTGTATGTCTGTGTGTATCCCTACCTGACTAAATGTCAGCCTACCTGGCTATCTATATATCTATTTGCTTATCAATTTATTTGTCTATATTTCGATTTATTTGTGTCTTTCTATCTATTGATCTATCTATCTATCTATCTATTTGTCTATCAATCTATGTATCTATCTATCAATCTATATGTCTATCTATATGTTTATTTATCTATCTATCTATCTATTTTTCTAAATATATTTATATTTCTATATTTGTCAATCTCTCTGTTTATTTATTTTTCTATGTATCTCTTTATCTTTCTATTTATTTATTTGCATATTTATTTGTCTATCTATCTGTTTGTCTATCTATCTATCTATCTATTTGTCTATCAATTTATGTATCTAACTATCTATCTATTTTCAATCAATATGTCTATAAATCTTCTATCTATTGATCTACCAATCTATCTATTAACCTATCTATCAAACTATATATCTATTTGTCTATCTATCTATCTATTTTTCTAAATATCTTTATATCTCTCTATCTATCAATCTCTTTGTCTATCTATTTTTATATCTATCTCTTTATCTATATATTTATCTATCTGCATATCTATTTGTCTATATATTTGTCTATCTATTTGTCTATCAAATTATCTATGTAACTATTTATCTATCTGTGTATATATTTTTATATCTAACTATTTATCAATCTATCTATCTATTTTCTATCAATATGTCTATCAATCTTTTATCTATTTGTCTATAAATTTATCTATTAACCTATCTATCAAACTATATATCTATCTGTCTATCTATTTGTTTATCTATCTATCTGTTTATTTGTTTGTGTGACTATCTATCTATCTGTCTTTCTATTAGTGTATCTGCCTACCTAACTATTATTCTATCTATTTATTTTTCTATCTATATATTTGTTTGGTTGTCTATTATTTTTTTGTTTGTCTCTCTATCTATCTATTTACTTATATCTAATTGACTATCTCTCAATCAATCAATCAAACTATATATCTTTCTCTCTATAATAATATTTCTCAATGCATCTATCTATCTATCTATATATCTATATATCTTTCTATCTATGTGTCTATTTGTCTATCAGTTTATCTGTTTATTTGTCTATCTACCTTTCTGTAGACTAACTGCCTGCCTGACTCTCTATTTAACTATTAGCATGTCACTCAATCTGTATGTGTATCTAAATTTTTATTTATCTCTTTGTTTGTTTGTTTGTTTTTTGTCTATTTGTCTATCAATCTATCTATCAATTTTAAAATAAAACTATCTAGCAATTTGTCTATCAATCTATCAATCATTCTATCTATCAATTAATCAATCTATCTGTCTATTTATTTGTCTATCTATCTATATAACTATATATCTATTTGTCTTTCATTCTATCTACCTATATATCTATTAGTTTATCTTTCAATCTATTTATCTATCTGACTATTTATCTCTCAATCTATTTGTCTATCTATCTATCTATTAATTTTATATCAATTAGTCTATTAATCATTCTTTTAATCTAGCTATCAAACTATCTTTCTATCTGTCTAAATATATATTTATCTTCCTATCTGTGTGTCTATTTGTCTATCAGTTAGTATGTCTATTTGTCTATCTACTTACCTGCCTAACTATCTGCCCACCTGACTATATAAATCTCTATCTATCTGCCTACCTATTAATGTGTCTATCTATCTTTCTGTCTATCTATCTATTTGTCTTTCTATTTGTATATCTTTATGTTTGTCTATCTATCTATTTATCAATCTATTTATCAATCTTTCAATCAATCATTCTATCAATTAGTTTATCAATCTATTAATAATTTTATCTATTAATCTATCTATTTATCCACTTATCTATCTATTTATCTAACTGTTTATATACCTATCTATGTATATCTATATCTTCTTGTTTATCTAGATGACTATTTATGTATCTAGTTAACTATCTATAAATTTATTTATCTATCTATCTTTCTTTCTTTCTATGTATCTATTTATCTATATATCTATATATTTATGTATCTATCAATTTATTCATCAATCTGTCTATCAATTTGTCTTTCAATCTATCTATCCATCAGTCTATCAATGTGTCTTATAATCTATCTATCAAACTATCTATATATCTGTGTATCTATTTGTCTAACAATCTGTTTGTCTTTCTATCTATATATCAATCTGTCTATTTTGTATACCTGACTGACTAGCTATTTGCCTGCCTGACTATCTATCTATCTATCTATTTCTTTATCTATCTGTCTGTCTGTCTGTCTGTCTATTTGTTTGTTTTTTTATCTATCTATCTTTTTATCTTTCTAATAATCTTAATATCTATCTATATATCTATATATCTATATGTCTATCTATCTATCTAACTATCTATATTTTTGTCTATCAATCTGTCTATCAATATGTCATTGAACCTATCTATCAATCTATCACCCAGTCTATCTATCAATGTGTCTATCAATCTATCTATCTATTTTAAAATTAATTTATCAATCAATCTATTTATTAATCTATATATCAATCAATCAATCTATCTATCTATCTTTATATCTATTTATCTATCTATATGTAGATTAATCTATCTTTCAAACTATATATCTATCTGTCTATCTTTATATCTATCTATCATTCTTCTTGTGTGTCTATTTTTCTATCAATTTGTTTGTATGCCTACCTACTTTACTGTCTACCTACTTTAATATCTATCAATATATTTATCTATTTGTCTTTGTCTCAATTTATCTATTTTTCTGTCTATCTATCTGTTTGTCTATCTATTTGTATATCTATCTCTCTATTTATCTATTTATCGATCAATCTATCAATCATTTTGTCTATAAATCCATATATTAATCTATTATCATTCGATCATTCAATCTGTCTATTTATCTATCTAACTATCTATCTATCTATATGTCTATCTATCTATTTATCTATCTAAATTTCAATCAATCTATCTATCTATCGTTGTTTCAATAAATCTATCAATTTATCTATTTGTATATCTATCTATCTATCTATCTGTCTATTTGTCTATCTATCTATCTGTATATCTATCTATCTATCTAACTATCTATTTTTTTGTCTATCTTAATATCTATCTATCTATCTATTTATCTGTCTGTCAGTCTATCTCTTTACCTATCTATTTATTTATTTATCTATCTATCTGTCTATCATCTAACTATCTATCTTTTTGTCTATCAAAATATCTATTTGTCTGTCTGTCTCTCTATCTATCTTTTTAACTATCTATTTATTTATCTACCTATCTATTTGTCTATCTATTTGTTTATCAATCATTCAATCTAATCTATTTTTCTATCTTTCTATCTATCTGTCTGTATATCTTTCTATCAATTTGTTTGTCTATCTATCTATCTATCGATCTATTTATCATTTTTGTTTGTTTGTCTATCTTTTTATCTATTTGTCTATCTACATGTAAATCTATCTGACTATCTATCTATGGATCTATTTATATAGCTATCAGTATATATATATATATATATCTATCTATCTATCTATCTTTCTTTCTATCTATCTTAATATCTCTCTATTTATTTATCTATATATATATATATACATATCTCTCTCTATCTATTTATCTATCTGCCTATCTATTTGTCTATTTATTTTTCTATCTATCTATCCATCTATTAATCTATCTATCTATATTTATCTATCTGACTATCTGTTTGTTTGTCTATGTGTCTATATATATATATATCTATCTATTTGTCTACTTGTCTTCATGACTATCTGCCTAACTATCTGTCTATCTTTCTATCTGTGTGTCAGTCATAATGTCTATCTATCTATTTGTTTGTCTATTTGTATATATGTTAGTGCTTCTATCTGTCTATCTATCTATCTATATATCTCTATCTATCTAATTATATATATATATATATATATCTATCTTTCTATCTAACAATCTATCTATTTTTATATTTATCTCTTTATCTATCTATCTATTTATTTATCTATATATTTGTATGTGTATCTATATGTCTATATATTTGTCTATCTATATATCCATTTATGTATCTGTCTATTTTTCTATCTATCTTCCTATTTGTCTAATAATTTATCGATCGATCTATCAATCCATATCTTTATCTATGTATGTATATATCTATCTATCATTCTATAAATCAATCAATCATTCTATTGATCTATCTATCTATCTATGTCTCTATCAATCAATCTATCTATCAGTCTATAAATTGGTATATCTATCAGTCTATCAATTTGTCTAACAATCTATCTATCAATCTGTCTACAATCTGTCTATTAATCAATCTTTCTATCCATTTTTCAATCTGTCTATCTATCTATCTATCTATCTATCTATCTATTTGTCTATGTATCTATATATCTATCTATGTATCTATTTTCCTATCTTTATTTCATCTATCTATCTATCTATATGTCTATATATCTATATATCTCTCTTTATATGTCGATCTATTGTATATTTATCTTTCTAATAATCTATCTATCTGTCTATATATCTATCTATCTATCTATCTCTCTATCAATCTATCTATCAATATATATATATATATATATATCTATTAGTCTATTAATCTGTCTATTAATCTATCTGTTAGACTATCTATCTATTTGTCTTTCTGTCCATCTATATTTCTATTTATGTGTCAATTTGTCGATCAGTTTGTCTGTCTATTTGTCTACTGCATGCCTACCTAATTTTCTACCTTCCTGAGTGTCTATCTCTCTTTCAATCAATCAATCTATCTATCTATCTATTTATCTATTTTTCTATCAATCTTTCTATCTATCTATTTATTTTTCTATCTGTTTGTATATCTATATGTTTGTTTATCCTTCAATCTATCTATGAATATATCTATCAATCTATATATCAATCAATCTATCAATCAATCTATTAATCTATCTATTTATCTATCTATCTATTTATCTATCTAACTGTCTATCTATCTGGCTATCTATCCGTCTCTCTATCTATCTATTTATCTTTTTATATATTTGACTATATATCTATCTATATATGTTTTTATTTATCAATCTATTTGTCTATCTATTTGCCTATCTATTTATATATTTATCTTTCTATCTTTCAAATAGTGTATTAATCTATCTAACTATCGAAATATCAATCTATGTATGAATTTATTTATATAACTATCTATATATTTATCTATATATTTGTCTATCAATCTGTCTATCTATTTATTTGTCTATCTCTCAATCTATGTATCTATCTGTTTATCTATCTACCTGATTGACTGTATGCCTCATTGATTGTTTGTTTATCTATTGTTTTTAGTTTGTTTTCCTATCTATTTATTTGTCTATTTGTTTATCTGTCTATGTGTCTATCTATCAACGTGTCTTTTTATCTGTCTATCTATATGTCTATATATATGCCTCTCTATCAATATATATATCTATCTCTCTGTATATGTATATATATATATATATATATATATATATATATATATATATATATATATATATCTTTCTGCTTGTCTATATATTTGTCTAACTATCTTTTATCTATCTCTCCATCTATCAATCTATTTATCTATCTATCTATTTATCTATCTATCTGTATATCTATATGTCTGTTATATATATATCTGTTTGTCTATATATCTATCTATCTATTTATTTATTTATATATCTATCTATAAATCTTTTTATCTATATTTCTGTCTATGTATCTGTCTATCTTTTTGTCTATCTATTAGTTTATCTATCTATTTGTCTTTTTATCGATCTATCTATCTGTGTTTATCTATCAATCAATTTATTTATCTATCCATTTAAAAATATATTTATCTATCTATCTTTCTTTCTTTCTATCTACACTGTCTATATATCTTTATATCTATATATCTACCTATCTGTTTATCTATCTATATATCTATTAGTCTATCTATCTATCTATTTATCTATCTATGTATTTGTTTATATGTCTAATTATCGGTCTATCTATTTGTCTATCTATCTATCTATATTTCTATCTATTTATTTATCTATCTATATGTCTATTTCACTATAAAAAAATATCTGTTTAGCTATATAATTTAGCTAGAAAAATAATCCCAAGTTAATTAGCGAGGCATTAACTAGGGAATATTAAGAGATACTTGATTTTATATTGAATTATAAATTATCACTGGATTTGTAATGGATTAGATTTGGAAATTTTTGATTGAAAATTGTCCCTAGCTACTATTATCATAAATTTTCACGTAGGGGGTGGTGGGCATATTAGCAATGATTTTATAAATGGATCTTCTCTTGCTAATTAATTAAAGATAAAAGCACTCGCTAAATAATATTCGGAATTTTTTTAATGATTTTATATTTAATTACTAGCGATTTTTCCTTAAATGAGAATTTTCAAAAAATATATGCATATAACTATGAATTTTTTTCTAGCTGTTTTGGTTTGAGATAATTTTCATCGCAAATCTTTAATGATTTAATTTTTTTGATATTATTTGTTTTAATATTTTATATAATTTTTATATTAAAGGTATGTCATGGTTTATGGATGTGCAATCCTTGAAAATAACATTCTTCTCATATAATTATAAAAAACTGGATATTATAAATAAATAACTTATATTAATATAGGCTAAAAAACAATTTTTATGATTATAAAATTTTAAAAAAATTATACAAAATAATTTTACGAAAAGTTTAATTATGATATTTAAATATTTGTATTTAAAAAACATTAAATAATTAATTATATAATTATAATCATTTTCTATGATATTTTAATTAATAAATAAACTTATATAAAAATTACTACAAATAAAAAGCTAAAATATTTAATTGTATGATTAAATAAAAAAATTATAAAAATATCTGAATTAACGAATAAACAAGTAAATATTTATATTTTTTTAAATAAAAAATATTTTTATGATTATAGGAATTTTTAAAAAAATATTTACTAGATGATTTGAAATTTTTGAATTATAAAAAAATTGTAAATTTTCATAAAATTCAAAAAAAATAAATTGATATTTAAAGATAAATACATAGATATTTAAATTACACCAAAAAAAATCTTGATGATTTAAAAAATAAATATGTTAGTATTGTTATTAAAAGAACACTTCAAGTATTTTTTTTGGATTTTAAAAGAGTTATTTAAAATATTACTAATGAAATTTCTTTGTTCTTGTCCTAAAAACACATAAAATTTTTTTTATCCCTATAAACACATTTGAAAAGTACTACCAAACTGACCTTAAGTTGATTTGAATTTAAATTTTATTTTTTTTCCCTACTGAAATTTATAAGAATTAAGCAATTGAATAAGGACTTTTCTATTAGCTTGTAATATTTCATTTTTATTAAAATAATAGATATAACTTTTTTTAATATACTTCTCACTTAAAGTAATTTTTGGAATTTTATAAATTATACTTTTATATGAAATAATATGAAATTTAATACCTATATAATTATTTCATATTATATTCAAAAAAAAATTGAATTCATAAAAATTTATAACCATAATATGTGTGTGTGTGTGTGAAATACTTTATTATAATATATTATTTTTTAATTTATGAAATAATATCATTTATGCTTAAATAAAAATCTATTTCTTTTTTTTTATTTATATTATTTAATTTTTATAATTTTAGTTTACTTTTATATATTTGTCTCTTTTTTTTATATTTACATTCATTTTTTTATTTATACTATCCGTGATAATATAGAAATACTAAGGCATTCAAGCACTTAAACCTTTTTATCTATCTTTGTGAAGAGGAATAGAGGAGAAGTGAAACGGGACTACATGAGCACGTGCAACTAATAATTTTACATCTTCTTGTTACCAAGTAAGATTAACAATGCTATTCTCCTTCAAAATACTTATTACATTTCTATCTTTCTCTCAATTTGTTTTCCACTGGCAGAGTTTGGTTGATATAGATTAATTGGTTTTAATTTTTTTTTTCATTTTCCCCTAATTTTTTTTCTTCTTTTTTCTATTTTAACATCACTTATATTATTTTAACTCTTCACTATGAGTGAAACAACATATGGTTAGTTTAAACTTTATTCTTTTAATGATAATTTTTTTGGGTTTTATGGATTTCAAATACAAAATGTATGAGTCATATTTAAGCAAATAGATAGACAAATCAGCATGGCACCCAGCAAAACATAAGCAATATCACAAACATTGTGCTCATCAATAAGATAGTTATATATAGTATATATGTACATATAATATTGTAGTGTATATGTACATATAGTAAGTATATGTACATATACACTACAATATATATGGATGTCTTATATATATATAGAACATTGGGTATAGATATAGATATAGAATAGCAGGTAAAGTATTTTCTCATTTATACTTTACAAAGAAGGCACAAAACATCACTATCAACATTAATAAAAGATGCAAATATTATTTAAATTTTTGAAAATATATCTAAAAACTCTTAGTGGAAAACTTGGAAGAAAAGCGACGAGCTAGGCTTGGCACATCAAAGTTCACACATTGCCTCCCCGCAACCAGAACTCTTTTACTCCCAAGGCCAATAAGGGGGAGATTTGACCCGCCACCCACTGTGGCACCATGCTTCCATGTGGTTTTTTTTAGAATGTTTCTTCCCCTCTCCATGTGCTTGCACCAATGATTTTGATTTTTTAGCTTCATTGTATTAGTTCATCAACCCTGTAGCTTCTGCTGCCATATGGTTCCTCACTTGGTTCGAAGTAAGGGCCATCACTTCATTGTATGCGTCAACATAACTACAGAAAAATTCATAATGCACTCCATAAAAATAATATGCACTCCATAAAAACATTACACATGCAAAGAAAATAAGAGTAACAAAACGTCAAAAATTAGACATTTTGTGTTCCAAATATTTAAAAAAAAAAGCAAATGGTTACAAAATTTGCAAACTTCATATAGCAAGGCATCTTAACGCACCTTCCTCCCAACTATCCCTACTTTTCTTCTTTTCATGCTCATCGGCAGGGGATACATCGATGTGCTAGTTGTGCATCATGTGGATTTGCACCCACCACAACCCCATTGATAACCATAGTTCCTCATGTTCAGCTCGTTGTCATCCCTTACACTACGAACATGCAAGAGGGGGAGAAAAAGCCGAATGAACAAATTTAATTGAATTTCATTAGAAATCATTATGGAAATTAACAATTCAATAGTTTAATTCTATCAATGACCAATACAAAGTAGTCATAGATCTAAATAGTGAAAATGCAGATCTGCACGAAATAAGAGTGTCAAGAACAAACCTATATCTATGTGGGACTAGAATTTTTGCATTCATCTCACAACTTCAGAAGCTAACGTGTTATTCCTAACACCAGGAGGACAAGCCAAGCCTTTTATATACCTATAATAGGCTAAAACACTACCATAAATATTTGGGTACACACAAACATATTCAAAGATATATAAAAATAGTAATTATAGGCAGAAAAATACACGAATTTGAGTTGATAGTCATACAACTTCAACAAATATCTAAAAGATGGCTAGCAATGATGTTTAAAGAGAGAGAGAGTGCAAAAATAAAATGTTTCAAAAATTTAAAGAAATGTCTTTTTTAACATATTAAAGATAATATTTTTTATGCCTCTTTGATCCTGCTGAGATCGGTAAAGATGAGACCCATCCATAGGAAGGTCTGTGGCAATGTCTAAAGGCTTTGAATCAAAAATTTTTTATGCCTCTCACTTCAAATGTCCTACAAAAATTCATGATTAGGATAATCAGCAAAGCAAAGAACAAAACCAGAATAAAGAAAATTAATACCTCCAAAAAAATCACATCTTGTTTAGCTATACATAGACAAAAATCAAAAATAATTCAGAAATAATTCTGATACAAAATTATCCTCATTATTAGTTGGTGCATTTGTGCTAGCCTCTCCTACATAGTTTGTAGTTGGATCTTGAAATATTATATGTCCCATCAATACCACTAACTGTGACTCCATATGGTACATCTGCTATTGCATTAAATTCTTAATTTCTTTCATCTCATCATTCATTTCTTTCATCTCATCATTCATTTCTTTAATTTCTTGCATTTATTCCTTCAAATGTCTAGTCTGCTCAAATATATCTATTTATTTCCTACATTTCTTCCTTCAAACGAGATATCTGCTCATCCTTCTCTTTCATTTTAGTCTCCATAACTTCAAGAGTTTTATTTCTTTCTATTAATTATTGTTTGACAACCATATCCACCATTGTTGTGACAGATAAATTTGAAGCAAGACTACTAAAACAAAATGCCAGACCCTTCAAGCCGATGTCGTACACTCACTGCTTCTTATGACCTTCTATGGTCTCCAAATAAATAGGATCATAGTCAATTGGTTGATGATTCATAGAACCCTCAACTTGTTGAGAAGCAACTGTCACACATTCCTTCATGAATTCTTGTGATAAAATAGAGAAAAATACTATTCTAGATATACATAAAATAAAATTAATGTGTTGTATTCTAAACAACTTTCAAAATTTACGGTAGTATCATAAAATTTTATTAATATAATAGATTCTTAAAGTAATCATCTGAGACTTTTTGTCAAAAAACTGATAATCCTCTTTCTTTACATGCATCTTACTGAAATTTTCATAAAAATTGGGATCACGACCTAATTCTCAAGCCTATAGTATGTATTTATTAAGTTAAAAAATAACAAATGTTAAAAAAGTTTGATAAAATTAATAAAACCATGCACAGATTTGATTTATTTAGACTATTAGTATAACCACTAAATATATACATGTTTTAAATTTTAAAATTGTACCAAATTCGAGCATGCTCAATGCTCAACTTTGATCCTCCTGTGTGGCAAGACATTTCTGTACCTAGTCCTGCTGATCTTTAGAGATAAAAACATATTTTTGGCTCTAAAGATCAGCTCGAATTGGGGGGACTTTAGAGATAAATTTAACTCGATTATTTATCTTTAAATTTCATTTAAATATAGATCTTATAAATTTAAATAGGGGTGAAATTATTTTTTATAGTAATTATTTTTTAAAAAAATTCGTCTAGGCATAAAATTATTTTTTATAGTTAAAATAATATTAATATTTACTAGTTTTTTCCTTAATTATAATATTTTAATATACAATGAATTATTTAATCTTTTTATTAGTAGAAATTTTAATATATGTTCATTTATTTTTTAGAATATCTTTAAAAATTTTAAAAATTATAGACTTAATAATTTAATGTTATTGTACTTTTTATTAATAGTTATTATAGCATTTATTAATAGTTATTGTAGTCTTTATTAATATTAATTTTTTTTTATTTATATATTTTTTAAATTATTTGTTTATAATAACCTATTTTTATAAATAAAAGAGTAGAATGTGCATTACAAGGATTGCTCATCAATAGACCAATGAATACGTATCTTTAATATACAAAATTAAATAAAATATTAAAACAAATAAAATATAAAAAAATTAAATCATTAAATAGTGATGAAAAGTATCCCCAGCCCAAATAGTTAGGGAAAAATCCCTAATTAAATATATATATTTTGTGAAAAATAAAATTTAAGAAATAATCACTTGAAATAAAATATAAAAAGTAAAAAAGAATTAAGATAATTATTTAGTGATAGATTTTGTCTTGATCGAATTAGCTAGAGATATACCATCACTAAATCCATTGCTAAATTCGCAGCTTCGAAAATATTAGCAACAAAAAATTTCCAATCAAACATTTCCAGCACTAATCCGTCACTAATCTATTGCAAAATTTTAATTTAATGTAAAATCAAAAGATGTTTGGTATTCCCTAGCTAATCCGTCGCTAATTAGTTTGGGATTTTAGCCCTAGCTAAATTTCCCTAGCTAAATCGATATTTTCTTGTAGTGCATAAAGCTATATAGATAGATAGACAAATACATTGATAGATAGATAGATAGAAAAATAGATAGATTGATTGAATGATTGATAGTTATAGAGATAAACATATAGATAGATTGATAGATTGATAGACATATTGATAGAAAGAATGATAGACAGATAGATAGTTGATTATTAGAAAGATAGATAGACACATAGATAGACAAATAGAAATACAAATAGATAGAGAGATAGATATACAGATAGATAGATAAACAAATTGAAAGATAGATAGATAGAATGATAGATAGACATATATATAGATAAATAAATAGGTAGATAGATAGATAGGTCAATAGATAGATAGACAAACAGATAGATAGATAGATAAATAGACAAATAGATAAAAAGATAGATACACATATATATAGCCAGAGCGATAGACAAATAGTTAGACAAATAGATAGATAGATAGATAGATAGATAAAAATATATATAAATAGAGAGATAGATAGATAGACAAATTAATATACAGATAGATAGACAGATAGATAGACAGATAGATAGAAAGATAAACAAATAGATAGACAAATAGATAGATAGATAGATAGAGAGGCCGGTCGATAAATAGATGTACAAATAGATAAACAGATAGATAGATAAATAGATAGACAGATAAATAGACTGATTTATAGAAAGATAGATATAATGATAGATGCAATGCCAGAAAGATAGACAAATAGATAGATAAATAGATAGATACACAAATAGAATAAATGACAGATAGATAGATAAATTGATAGATATAGATATATATATATATATATATATATATATTGATAGATAGAGAGATAGAATGATAAATAAATTGTTAGAAAGATAGTTAGATAGACAAAAGATAGAAAAATAGATATGTAGATATATAGTTAGCTAGAAAGATAGATTGACAAATTGATAGAAACATAGATCGACAAATTGATAGATAGATAAGTAGATAAATAGATAGAGAGATACATAAGTAGATTGATAGATAGATTGATTGATTGATTGATTGATAGCCAAATAGATAGATAGATTCTTAAAAAGTTGAAATATAGAATGATAGATAGATTGATAAATAAATTTATAAACAAATTGATATACTGGTAGATAGATATATATATCGACAGAAAGATAGAAAGATAGATAGAAAGATAGATACAAAGATAGATAGAAAGAGATATTAGATTGATAGAGATATATATAGATAGATAGATATACAAATAAATAGACAAATATATAAAGAGAGAAACATAAATACATAAATAGATAGAAAGATAGATAGATAGACTGATAGACATATTAACAGATAGATAGGTAGACAGATATATTTACAGAAAGATATGTAGATAGGTTGAAAGTCAAATAGATAGATAGAATGATAGATAGATTAATAGATAGAATGATACATAGATTGATAGATAGATTTACAGAGATATTTATAGAAATATAGATAGACAAAAAGATAGATGAATAGATAAATAGATATATCGATAGATAAAAAGATAGATAGATAGATATATAGATAGATAGACAAATAGATAAATAGATAGATAGATAGATATACAGATAGATAGAAAAATTGATAGACATATAGATATAGATAGATAAATAAACAGAAAGAGAGAAAAATAGATAGATGGATAGATAGATAGATAGACAAATAGAAAGACAAAGATAAACAAATAGATCAATATATTGATATATAGATAGATAGGTAGATAGATAGATAGACAGACAGACAGATTGAAAGATAGATAGATAAAAAGATAGATAGATAGACTAATAGATATATTTATTTATAGAAAGATAGAGAAATAAATATACAAATTGATAGACAGATAAACAAACGAAAACATAGATAGAGAGATATATAGATAGATTGATAGAAGTGATAGATAGATAGATAGATTTATTTATTGATAGATTGATAGATAGATAAATAGATAGACAAATAGAATGAATGATTGATAGATAGACAGCTAGATAGATATACAAATTGATAGATAGATATATAAAGATTAACAGATTGATAAATAGAATGATAGATATATATATACTGATAAATAGTTAGATAAATAAAGAAATTAATAGATAGATAGATATATAGATTGATTGATTATAAATAGATTAATAGATAGATTAATAGTGAGATAGATAGATAGATAGATAGATAAATAGACAAATAGATAGAAAGATAGAAAGATAGATTGATTAGTAGACAGATTTATTGATTGATTGATTGACAGATTAATAAAAAGTTTGATAGATAGATTGATAAGAGATTTATAGACAGATTGATATAAAGATAGAATGAAAGATAGATAGAGAAAAAGATAGAAAGATAGAAAGACATATAGATATTTAGATAGATAGATAGATAGATAAATAGATAGAAAGATAGATAAATAGATAATTTGATAGTTAGATAGATTATTAGACAGAGAGATAAAGATATATATATATATATATAGATAGATAGATAGACAGATAAATAGATAGATAGATAGATAAATAGATAGATAGATAGATTGATTGATAGATTGATTGATTGACAGTTAGATTGATTTATTAATTGACTGATAGATAAATAGATTGATAGATATATAAATACATAGGTAGTTAAATAGACAAATAGATAGAAAAATAGATAGTTATATAGATAGACAGGTAGATATATATATAGATAAATAGATTGATAGACAGATTGATAAAGTGATTGAAGGAAAGATATATATACAATTAGATTGTTAGATATATAGATAGAAAGATAGATACTAGATAGATACTAGATAGATAAATAGACAATTAGATAGACATGTAGATAAATAGATAGATAGATAGTTAGACATATTGATAAACAAATAGATAGACAGATATATATATATATATATATATTGATAAACAGATAGATAAATAGATAGATATATAGATAGATAGATAGATTAATAGATAGATTGATTTAAAGATTGATAAACATATTGATAGATAGATTGATATATAGATTTATAGATAGATTGAAAAATAAAAAGATCGAAAGATAGAAAGATAGATAAAAAATATATATAGATAGAGTGTTATACACATTTTTAGACAAATAGATAAAGATATATATAGATATATAGATTGAAGGATAAATAGATAGAGAGATATTTAGATAGATAGATAGATACAAAGACAAATAAATAGATAGATTAATAGACTAATAGATAGACGGATAGATAAACATATATATAGATAATAAGATAGATAGATATAAAGACAAATAGATTGACAGATAGATAAATAGATATATAAATAAATAGACAGATAGATAGTTAGATAGATAGACAGATTGACAGATAGATAGATAAATAGATCGACAAATAAATATTATATATAGATAGAAAGATAGAAACATCGATACTTAGATAGATTGATAGACAAATTTATAGATAAAAAGTTAGAAAGGTAGGTAGATAGATAGATAGATAGATATATAGATAAAAAGATAGATAGATAGATCTACATATATATATATATATATATATATATATATATATATATATATAGACAGATATACTAACACATAGATAGATAGATAGATAAGTACCAAGAATTATAGATAGATTGCTAGACAAATTGATAGACAGATTGATAGGCAGATAGATAGACATATTGATATACAAATAGGTAGATAATTAGATAGTGATATAGATTGACACTAAAATAGATAGATAAATAGATAGACAAATAAATAGGTAGATAGCTAGAAAGAGAGAGAGAGAAATACACATATAAATATACAGATAGATAGACAGAAATATAGAGTGATAGATATATTAATAGATAAATAAAAAGAATGACAGATAGAATGATAGATAAATTGAAAGATAGATAGATAGAAAATAGATAAATAGAAAGTAGATAGACAAATCACTACATAGATAGATATATAAAAAAATTAATATATAGATTCATAGATGATTGAATGATATAAAGATTGATAAAAAAATTGATAGATAGATTAATTGATAATTTGATAGATACATAGATAGACAAATTGATAGACAGATAATTAGATAGATATATAGATAAATAAGGAAATAGATAGATAGACTGATAGAAAGATAGATTGATAAACTAATTTATAGACAGATTATTAGAATTATTTATTCACCTATAGATAGACAAAATGATAAACAGAAAGATAGTTAGACAATTATCGACTAATAGATACATAGATAAATAGATAGTTTCAAAGATTATTAGATAGATAGATAAATATATATATAAATTGATAGATAAATAAATATATAAATTGATAGATAAATAGATATATAAATAGATTGATTTATACAGAAATATGTAGAAAGATAGATAGATAGACAAATAATAGACATAAATAAATAGATAGATAGATAGACTGATAGATAGCCAGATTGATAGATAGATAGATAAACATATAGATAAAAAGTTTAATTAGTAGATAGATAAAGTGATATATTTATAGATAAATAGATAGATAAATAAATACACAGATAGATAGATAGATAGATAGCCAAATACATAGACACAGAGTGATAGATAGATAGATAGACATAGATAAATAGATAAATAGAAAGACTGATAGATAGATAGATAGATAGACAAATACATAAACACATAGAAAGACAGATAGGTAGATAGATAAATAGATAGATATATATATATATAGACAAATAGATAGATAGAATGATAGATAAATTAATAGGCAGATTGATAAACAAATAGATAGATTGATTGATAGAGAAATCGATAAAATGATAAATAGACATATAGATAGTCATATAGATCAATACAAAGATAGATGGACAAATAGATAGATATATAGATAGATATTTAGATAGATAGATATTTTGATTGAAATATAGATAGATAGATAAATTGATAAATAGATAAATAAATAAATAGATAGATTGATTGATAGTTATATTGATTTATTGATTGACTGATAGATAAATATATTGATAGATACAAAAATACATAGGCAGTTAAATAGACAAATAGATAGAAAAATATATAGTTATATAGATAGACAGATAGATAGATATATATATATATATATATATATATATATTGAATATAGATTGATAGATAGATTGTTAAAGAAATTGAATGAAAGATAGATATACAATTAGATTGTTAGATATATATATATAGAAACATAGATAGCTAGATAGATAGATAGACAATTAGATAGACATGTAGATAAATAGATAGATTGACATATAGATAAACAAATAGATAGATAGACAGACAGATAGACAGATAGATAGATATATTGATAAATAGATAGATAAATAGATAGATATATAAATAGATAGATAGATAGATTAATAAATAGATTTATTTAAAGATTTATAGACATATTGATAGATAGATTGATAAATATAAAGATAGAAATATAGAAAGATAGATAAATAGATATATAGATAGAGTGTTATACACATTTTTAGACAAATAGATAAATATCTATATAGATATATAGATAGAAGGATAAATAGATAGATAGAAAGATAGATTGAGACACATTTGGATAGATAGATAGATAGATACAAAGACAGATAAAAAGATAGATTAATAGACTGATAGATAGATAGATAAACATATATATAGATAATAGGATAGACAGATATAAAAACAAATAGATTGACAGATAGATAAATAGATATATAGATAAATATACAGATAAATAGTTAGATAGAAAGATATGTAGATAGATAGATAGACAGATAGATAGATAGATAAATAGATAGACAAATAGAGATGATATATAGATAGAAAGATAAGTACATAGATACATAGATAGATTGATAGACAAATTTATAGATAAATAGTTAGAAAGGTAGATAGATAGATAGATAGAGAGATAGATAGATAAAAAGATAGATAAATAGACATACATATATATATATATATATATATATATATATATATATATATATAGAATGATACATAGATAGATAGATAGATTAATACAAATATTTATAGACAGATTGCTAGACAAATTGATAGACATATTGATAGACAGATCGATAGACATATTGATAGACAAATAGGTAGATAATTAGTTAGTGAGATAGATTGACACAAAAATAGATAGATAAAAACATAGACAAATAAATAGATAGATAAATAGAAAGAGAGAGAGAGAGATACACATATAAATATACAGATAGATAGACAGAAATATAGAGTGATAGATATATTAATAGATTGATAAAAACATTGACATATAGAATGATAGAATGATAGATAAATAGAAAGATAGATAGAAAATAGATAGATAAAATAGATAGATAGATCATTACATAAAAAGATAGTTAAACAAATTGATATATAGATTCATAGATGATTGAATGATATAAAGATTTATAAATAAATTGATAGATATATTAATTGATATTTGATAGACAGGTAGATAGACAAATTGATAGATAGATAATTAGATAGATAATTAGACAGGTAGATAGACAAATCCATAAAACCTCTTAGCGTAGCCAACTTTCCTCCTCCTCAATTTCTTTCTTTTAGTCAATTTGAACCATTAGAAACACTGACAAAGATTTAAGATGTGATGAGAGTTTTACCGGTGATGGAGAGGATGAAAAAAAACATAGTGATTATGGGAGAGTTTGTGGCAAGCATAGAGAGTGTAGTCAGAGGAGTGAGGGAGAAAATGGAAATGGTTAGATTAGTAACATTTCCTCTATTCTCTTTTAGCAATCATTCAAAAGTAGATATTTGCCAAAAATTTATGGAGCATAAGTGCATCGTAGATGGTTATTCGAGTATATAAGTTGTTTTATATGTGTGTGATCTTAAATGGGTCTCTGATATCTGGCCAAATTATAGTTGGCAAGAAGGTAATAATATTACAAAGTACATTATCATAGAGATGCAAAGTCTGATCTACGGAATAGGCGACGAGGCTGAAAGAGTATTGCTCATGGGATTCGCCACATTCCAAACTTAAATTAAGTGTAAATAGACTTTCCCTCTCTAGAGAATATTTGGGAACTTTATCTAGTCACTGTTCCAGTTGGAAGGCTGAATTTTAGCCTCAATCTCAATAGGCAAAACAAATCATTTTTTTTTACTTTTTTTTCTCAAATTTCTTCATTGTGATATATGAGTCATATATGCTACACACAATGACTCAACTACACACCCAAAAAGGCACACACAAACACACACACCCACACACTTATTCATATGTACTGTCGTGTCGACTATTGTATATAAGCATGCATAAAAACTTCATATTTCACTAGTCATGCATTTGGCGAAATTTTAAAAAAGAAGAAAATTGGGTGCAGGAGCAAAACATCTACATGTGAGAGTGTCTCTTACTGGCAAAACATTGAATCTAGATTATTTACAAAAAGCATAACATGCAGCCCTAATTGCTCCATTAACCTCGACAAAAAAACTCAAGTTCAAAATCATGAGTTCATTTTTGCAGGTTATGCTTGCTCAAGTTTATTGTCGTGGCTCCAGCTGTATAATGAAGAAAAGAGGGGCAATGATAAGGTGCCTATTTGTTTTATTAAATATGAAATATGGCCTTGTCATACTCGAATGTATCTATATCATTTTCCTCCTATTAAATGATTTGTTTTTTTTCTTTAATCATGATTTAGAGTGAACCTGTCAACTTCAACAAATCAAGGGATGCTTATCACGAGTGGCTTCTCCATTTCAGTCCAAAAAAAACCATCAAGTTAAATTCATCTTCTTCATCTTTAGTTTTTGCATCATCACTTGATTAAACCACCAACTTAACTTGGCTACTCACTTAGAAATCTATATTGCCAAGATGCAATATTGAAAGCATAAATGAATCCAAACCAGATCTTGTGTCAAACCCAAATTCAAGCCCGAATTTGGCATCATCAAGTGAGGAAGGCATTGATGAAGATCTTGATTTTTAAAATTCAATAGCGTGGCAATGACTATCATTAACAATGATGCCAATTACCATGCTATTTCAAGATGCACTAGTTTGGTAATATTTTTCAAATGAGCATCATATTTTGGAATTTTTATTTAGAACATTTTATTTTCATACAAAACTCCTTTTTAACTTTCTTATTATTAACCTTGGACGGATGCATGAAGCTTAGCAACATAGAGCTAATTAGAAAGATTTATATAGATAATAGAATCTCAGACTCATTTGATCCAGCTGAGATCGGTATAGATGGGACCCATCTATAGGAAGGACCATGGCAATGTTTTAAGGCTTTGAATCAGAATTTTTGTATGCCTCTCACATCAAATGTCTTACAAAGATTCATGATTAGGTTAATCAGAAAAGCAAATAACAAAACCAGAATAAAGAAAAATGATACCTCCAAAAAAATCTCATCTTGTTTAGCCATACATAGACAAAAATCAAAAATTATTCAGAAATAATTCTGATACAAAATCATCTTGATTATTAGTTGGTGCATTTGTGCCAGTCTCTCCAACATAGTTTTCTAGTTGGATCTTGAAATGCTATCTGTTGCATCAATGCCGCTAACTATGACTCCATATAGTACATCTGCTATTGCATTAAATTTTTAATTTCTTTCATCTCATCATTCATTTCTTTCATCTCATCATTCATTTATTTAATTTCTTGCATTTTTTCTTTCAAATGATTAATCTGCTCATATATCTCTTCTTTTATTTTCTCCATTTCTTCTTTCAAAGGAGATATCTGCTCATCCTTCTCTTTCATTTCGGTCTCCATAACTTCAAAACTTTTATTTGTTTCCATTTCTTGTTGTTCGACCACCTCATCCACCATTGTTGTGACAAATGAATTAGAAGCATGACTGCTACAACAAAATGCCAGTCACTTCAAGCCGATGTCATACACTCACTGATTCTTATGACCGTCTATGGTCTCCAAATAGATAGGATCAAAGTTAATTGGTTGAAGATCCATAGAACCCTCAACATGTTGAGAAGCAACTGTCAAACGTTCCTCCATGAGTTCTTGTGATAAAATAGAGAAAAATACTATTCTAGATATACATAAAATAAATTTAATATTTTTCATTCTATACAACTTTCAAAATTTACTATAGTATCATAAAATTTTATTAATATAACCAATTCTAATAGTAATCATCTAAGACTTTTTGTCAACAAACTGACAATCACTTTCTTTACATGCATCTTCCTGAAAATCTCATAAATATTGGGATCACGACCCAATTCTCCAGCCTATTGTTTGTATTTATTAAGTTAAAAAATAAAAAATGTTAAAAAAAATAACAAAATTAATAAAACCATGTACAAATTTGATTTATTTGGACAATTAGGATAACCACTAAATATATAAATGTTTTAAATTTTAAAATTGTACCAAATATCGAGCATGCTCAATGCTCGGTGTTGACCCTCCTGTGTGGTAAGATATTTATGTACCTAGTCCTACTAATCTTTAAAGATAAAAAAATGTTTTTGGCTCTAAAGATTAGCTCGGATTGGGGCTACTTTAGAGATAAATTTAACTCAATTATTTAGTTCTTATAAATTTCAATAGAGGCGAATATCTCTGTATTTATCTTTAAATATCAATTTATTTTCATTTAAATATTATGAAAAATTAGTAATTTTTTTATAATTTAAAATTTTTAAATTTGTTAGTAAATATTTTTTTAAAAATTTCTTTTAGGCATAAAAATATTTTTTATAGTTAAAATAATATTAATATTTACTAGTTTTTTCATTAATTATTATATTTTATTATACAATGAATTATTTAATCTTTTTATTAGTAGAAATTTTAATATATGTTCATTTAGTTTTTAAAATATCTTTAAAAATTTTAAAAATTATAGAATTAATAATTTAATGTTATTGTAATCTTTATTAATAGTTATTGTAGTCTTTATTAAGAGTATTGTAGTCTTTATTAATATTAAATTTTTTGTATTTATATATTTTTTAAATTATTTGTTTATAATAACCTATTTTTATAATTATACAAAGAGAATGTGACTTTCAAGGATCGCTCATCAATAGACCAATGAATACGTATCTTTAATATACAAAATTAAATAAAAAATTAAAAGAAATAATATATAAAAAAATTAAATCATTAAATAATAGTGATGAGAATTATCCCCAGTCCAAAGAGTTAGGGAAAATTCCCTAGCTAAATGAATATATTTTGTGAAAAATAAAATTTAAGGAATTATCACTTGCAATAAAATATAAAAAGTAAAAAAAATTCAGATAATTATTTAGGGATAGATTTAGTCTCAATCTAATTAGATAGGGATATACCATCGCTAAATCCATTGCTAACTTTCATACTTTTTTGTGTAGAAAACTACAAAAATATTAGCAATAAAATATTTTCAAATAAACATTTCCATCACTAATCCGTGACTAATCTATTGATAATTTTTAATTTAATGTAAAATCAAAAAATCTTTGGTATTCCCTAGCTAATCCCTCGCTAATTAGGTTGGGATTTTAGCCATAGCAAAATTTCCCTAGCTAAATCAATATTTTCTTGTAGTGCATATAGCTATATAGATAGATAGACAAATACATTGATAGATAGATAGAAATATAGATAGATTGATTGAATGATTGATAGTTAGATAGATAAACATATAGATAGATAGATTAATTGATAGATTGATATACATATTGATAAAAGGATTGATAGATAGATTGATAGTTAGATAGATAGTTGTCTGATAGAAAGATAGATAGACACATAGATAGACAGATAGAAATACAAATAGATAGACACATAGATAGACAGATAGATAGTTAGATAGATAGATAGATAACAAATTGAAAGATTGAAAGATAGAAAGAAAGAATGATAGATTGACATATATATAGATAAATAAATAGGTAGATAGATAGGTCAATAGATAGATAGACAAATAGATAGATAGATAAATAGACAAATAGATAAAAAGATAGATAGACATATAGATCGACAGAGGGATAGACAAATAGTTAGACAAATAGATAGATAGATAGATAGTTAGAAAGATATACAAATAGGGAGATAGACAGATAGACACATTAATATACAGATAAATAGACAGATAGATAGACTGATATATAGAAAGATAGACAAATAGATAGATAGATATAGTGACCGATCGATAAATAGATGTACAAATAGATAGACAGACAAATAGATAGACATATAGTAGACTGATTTATAGAAAGATAGATATACTGATAGATAGAATGCCAAATAGATAGACAAATAGATAGATAGATAGATAGATATACAAAATAGAATAATTGACAGATAGATAGACAAATTGATAGATATATATATATATAAAGTGATAGATAGAGAGATAGAATGATAGATAAATTGATAGATAGATAGTTAGATAGACAAATAGATAGAAAAATAGATATGTAGATATATAGTTAGATAGAAAGATAAATTAATAGATTGATAGAAACATAGATAGACAATTTGATAGAAAGATAAGTATAAAAATAGATAGAGAGATAGATAGATTGATAGATAGATGGATGGATTGATTGATTGATAGATAGATAGATTCTTAAAAATATTGAAATATTGAATGATAGATAGATTGATAAATAAATTTATAAACAAATTGATAGACTAGTAGATAGATAGATATATAGTCAGAAAGATAGACAAATAGATAGAAAGATAGATACGAAGGTAGATAGACAGAGATATTAGATTGATAGAGTTATATATAGATAGACCGATATACATATAAATAGACAAATAGATAAAGACAGAAAGATAGATAACTACATAAATAGATAGAATGATAGATAGATAGACTGATAGATAGATAGACAGATAAATAGACAAAGAGATAAAGATACAGAAAGACATATAGATACATAAATAGATAGAAAGATAGATAGATAGAGAAATAGATTGATAGATAGACAAATAGATAAACAGATATATAGATAGATAAATAGATAGATAGACATATTAATAGATAGATAGGTAGACAGATAGATTGACAAATAGATATGTAGATAGGTTAAAAGACAAATAGATATATAGAATGATAGATACATTAATAAATAGATTGATACATAGATTTATAGTTAGATTTACAGAGATATTGTTAGAAATATAGATAGATAGATAGTCAGATAGATAGATAGATAGAAAGAAAGATAGAGAGATAAATAGATAGTCAGATAGATAGATAGAAAGAAAGATAAAGAGATAAATAGATAGTTAGATAAATAAATAGATAGATAGACAAATCGATAAATAGATAGATAGATATATAGATAGATAGAAAAATAGATAGACATATAGATATATAGATAGATATAGAGAAATAAAGAAAATTAGATAGATAGATAGTTATATAGGTAGATAAATAGAAAGACATAAAGATAGACATATAGATCAATATATTGATAGATAGATAGATAGACATTCATACAGATTAAAATATAGAGAGATATAAAGATAGATAGATAGATAGAAAGATAGATATAAAGATAGAAAGATAGAGAAATACATATACAGATTGACAGACATATAACAAACAAATAGATAGATAGAAGTGATAGATAGATAGACATATTGATTGATTGATTGACAAATAAATAGACATACAGAGAGAGTGTTTGATTGATTGATAGATAGACAAATAGATAGATATACAAATTGATTGATATATAGATATATATAAAGACTAATAGATTGATAGATAGAAGTGATAGATAGATAGACATTCAGACATATTGAAAGATAGATAGATATAAAGATAGATAGATAGACAAAATGATATATATATATATATAGATAGAAAGATAGAGAAATACATATACAAATTGACAGACATATAACAAACAAATAGATAGATAGATAGATAGAAGTGATAGATAGACAGACAAATTGATTGATTGATAGATAAATAGAGAGACAGATAGAATGATTGATTGATTTATAGATAGACAAATAGATAGATATACAAATTGATAGATAGATAGATATATATAAAGACTAACAGATAGATATATAGAATGATATATATATATATATATATTAATAGATATTAGATAAATAATGAAATAAATAGATGGATATATAGATTGATTATTAATAGATTAATAGATTGATTAATAGAGAGAGAGATAGATAGATAGATATATAAGTAGACAGAAAGATACAAAGATAGATAGATAGATTGATTAAGTAAATTGGTAGACAAATAGATCGTTTGTTTGATAGATAGATTAATACAAAGTTTGATAGATAGATTGATAGAGAGATTTATTGAAAGATTGATATAAAGATAGAATTAAAGATAGATAGAGAAAAGGATAGACAAATAGAAAAACATATAGATAGATTGATAGATAGATAGATAGATATAAAGATAGATATAAAGATAGATAAATAGATAGTTAGATAGTTAGATAGTTAGATTATTAGACAGAGAGATAAATATATATATAGATATATAGATAGATTGACCTATAATTAGATAGATAGATAAATATATAGATAGATAGATTGTTTGATTGACAGTTAGATTGATTTATTAATTGACTAAAATATAAATAGATTGATAGATAATGAAATAGATAGACAGACAGATAGATAGATAGACAAATAGATAGACAAATAGATAGACAAATAGATAGACAAATAGATAGATATATAGATAGACAGATAGATAGATAGACAGATATATATATATATATATATATATATATATATATATTGATAGACAGATTGACAACGAGATTGAAAGAATGATAGATATACAGATAGATTATTAGATATATAGATAGAAAGAAAGAAAGATAGATAGATATATAGATAATTAGATAGATAGATAGATAAATAGCTAGATAGATAGACATATATAAACAAATAGATAGATAGATAGATAAATCGATAGATAGATATATTGATAAAAAGATTGATAGATAGATATACAGATACAAATATATAGATAGATAAATAGACTAATAGATAGATAGATAGATTAATAGATAGATAGACAAATTGATAGACATATAGATAATTAGTTTTAAAGATAAATAGACAGATATAATGACATATAGTATGATAGAAATATAGATAGATAGATTGTTAGATAGATAGATAACTAGCTAGACAGACAGTTTGATAGAAACATTGATTATCTTATTGATAGACAAATAGGTAAACACGTAGATTGACAGATATATAGATAGATAGATAGATCGACAGATTGATAGACAAATAGATAGCATATATATAGATAATAAGATAGACAGATATATAAATAAATAGATTGACAGATAAATAAATAGATATATAGATAAATAGACAGATAGAAAAAAAAATAGAAAGACAAATAGAGATGATATATAGATAGAAAGATAGATAGATACATAGATAGTTTGGTAGACAAATATATAGACAAATAGTTAGAAAGGTAGATAGATAGATAGATAGATAGATAAATAGAGAGATAGATAGATAGATCGATGTACATATAGATATATAAAAATATCGACAAATAGAATGACACATAGATACATATATAGATAGATAGATTAATACAAAGATTTATAGACAGATCAATAGACAAATTGATAGAAGATTGATAGACAGATAGATAGACATATTGATAGACACATAGGTAGATAATTTGATAGTGAGATCATTTGACACAAAAATAGATAGATAGATAGACAAATAGATAGACAAATAGATATAATGAAAGATAGATATACATATAAATATACTGATAGATAGACAGATAGATAGAGTGAAAGATAAATTAATAAATAGATATAATGATTGACAGATAGAAAGATGGAATGATAGATAAACAAAAAGATAGATAAAAAGAAAATATATAGATAGAAAATATATAGATAGATCATTACATAGAATGTTAGATAAACAAAATGATATATAGATTCATAAAAGATTGAATGATTTAAAGATTTATAAATAAATTTATAGATAGATTAATTGATAATTTGATAGATAAGGTGATAGAAAAATTAATAGACATATAATTACATAGATATATAGAAAATTGACAGATTGATAGATAAACAGATTAATAGAGAGATAGAAAAATAGATTGATAGATAGATTGATGGAAAGATTTGTAGGCAGATTGATTGATTGATTAATAGACAAATTTATAGATAGATTGATAAAATTATTTATTGATAGATATATAGACAAAAAGATAGATAAATTGATAGACAAATAGATAGTTAAACATATCGACCAAAAGATACATAGATAGATAGATAGTTTGAATTATTATTAGATAGATAGATAAAGATATATATAAATAGATAGATAGATAAATATATAGATAGATTGATAGATTTATACATAAATATGTAGAAAGATATATAGATAGATAGAAAATAAACAAATAAATAAATAGATATATGGAGAAATAGACAGATAGATAGCCAGATAGATAGATAGACATATAGATAGAAAGTTAGATTGATAAATAGATAGAAAGATATATAAAGTTATACATTTATAGATAGATAGATAGGTAGATAGACAAATAAATACATAGATAGATAGATAGATAGCCTAATACATAGACAGTTAGAGTGATAGATAGATAGATATAGATAGATATATAAATAGAAAGACTGGCAAACATATGTACAGATAGATAGATAGATATATAGATAGACAATTAGATAGACACATAGAAAGATAGATAGACAGACATATAGATAGATAGATATATAGATAGACAAATAGATACATAGAATGATATATAGATTAATAAGAGATTGATAAACAAATTGATAGATTGATTGATAAAGAGATTGATAAGATTGATAGATAGACATATAGATAATTAGATAGATCAATAGAAAGATAGATTGACACATAGATGGACAAATAGATAGATAAATAGATAAACATTTAGATAGATAAATAGATAGATATATAGATATATAGAGAAAAAGATAGAATAATAGATAGATAGATATATAGAATGATAGGCAAATAGAAAAGTAGAATGATAGATAGATACATTGACATATCAATAGATAAATAGATAAATAGATAGATAGATAGATAGACAGATAGATAGACATATAGATTGAGAGATAGATAGATAGATAGATCGACAGATAGAAATACATATAGATAGATAGATAGACATATAGATAGACAGATAGATAGAGAGATTGATTGATAGATAGACAGATAGATTGATTGATAGATAGATTGATAGATAGATTGATAGATAGATTGATTGATAGACATACACATAGAGATATATATATATATATATATAAATAGATAGATAGATAGATACATAGATAGACTAAAAGATACATTGATAGATAGATAGATAGGCAGGTAGATAGATAGATAGATAAAAGATAAATAGACAAAAAGATAGATAGATAGATAGACTTATAAATAGACAAATATATAGATAGATAAATAGACTAATAGATAGATAGATAGATTAATAGATAGATAGACAAATTGATAGACATATAGATAATTAGTTTTAAAGATAAATAGACAGATATAATGACATATAGTATGATAGAAATATAGATAGATAGATTGTTAGATAGATAGATAGCTAGCTAGACAGACAGTTTGATAGAAAGATTGATTATCTTATTGATAGACAAATAGGTAAACACATAGATTAACAGATATATAGATAGATAGATAGATCGACAGATTGATAGACAAATAGATTGATTGATTGATTGACATATAGATAGTCAAAAAGATAGGCAGATATATAGATAGATACATAGATACACACACACACACACATATATATATATATAGATTATTAGATAGATATATAGATAGATAGATAAATTGAGATATTTACAAATAGATAGACAAATAGATATATAGAATGATCGATAGATACATAGATAAATAGATAGATTGATACCAAGATAATTAGAAAGATAAATAGATAAATATATTAATAGATTATAGATAAAAATATAGACATGTATATAGGCATAACTATAGACAAATAGCTAGACAAATAGATTGATTGATTGATATACATATAGTTAGACAAACATATATATAGATAGATCGATAGACAAATAGATAGATTGATACATAGCTAGATAGATAGATAGACATATAGATAGACAGAAAGATATACACATAGATAGACATATAGATACATATAATGATAGTTAGATTGATATATTGGCAGATAGACATACAAATAAAAAGTTGGATAGATACATATATAGATAGACAAAATGATAGACATATAAAGAGTTAAATTTATAAACACATAGATTAATATATTGATAGACTACTTGATAAATAGATTGATAGACAGATTAAGAGACATATTGATCGAGAGATTATTAGATAGATTGATATGTATTTTGATATACAAATTGATTGATAGATAGATAAACAAATAGATAAAGAGATAGATAGACAAATATATATATATAAAGATACATGACAAAACAGATAGATAGAAAGATAAATAGAAAGATTGATATAGCGATAAATCGACATATAGATAGACAAGTAAATAAATAGATAGATAGATACATAGATAGATAATTTATAGATAGATAGATAGATAATAAGATTGACAGATATATAGACATATAAATAGATAGATGGAAAGATAGATAGATAGACAGACATATAGATAGATAGATAGATAGATAGATAGATATCTTGACCAACATATTGATAGATAGATAGATATATAGAAAGATAGATAGATAGAGAGAAAGAAAAAAAGATACATAGATAGAGATACACACAGACAGATAGACAGATAGATAAAAAGATAGATAGACAGATAGATAGATAGACAGATAAATAGAATGTTTGAAAGATAGAATTATAGATAGATATAAAGAAATTTAACACATTTATAGATAGACACATAGATAGATAGATAGATAGATAGATGGAGAAATAGATAGATATAAAGATAAATAGATAGATAGATAATTAATAGGTAGCCGAGTATATTAACAAATAGATATACAAATATATAGAAAAATATATAGATAGATAGACTAACAGAAAGATAGATAGATAGATTAGTGGTGTCAAATAGGCTCGACCGATCGGGCCCTACATGAGGCATAGTATGATTCGGCTGTGCCTGGCCTAGCACGGCATGCTACAACGATGTTCTTGGGCTCGAGCCAGGCACACCATCGGCATCGTTCGTGCCCTACCGGGCAAAGGGAATTTAGCCCACATGTCCTTCCAAGCACCGTACGAGGGCCAGGCTTTGGGCACGGCACACTTGACCATGCACCAAGAGTGGTAACGGTGAGCCGACACCTGACGGGTGAAGCTAGGCGAGCCATGAAAGGGTGATTGTGGCATGGAGGCACGCAACGAAACCATACTTTTTTTAAAAAAATTAGGGTTTTGGCCTGTCCCAAACCAGGCCAAACCATGCAGAATTCGGTTGATTTCTAGCTGTGGAGCCCATGCCGGGCTTGACCTCACAGAACCATGCCGGGCTAGGCACGACATGGTACACTTGCTGCTTTTTATGACCTCCTATGGTCTCTAAATAGACAGGATCATAGTGAATTAGTTGAAGATCCATAGAACCCTCAACTTGTTAAGAAGAAGTTGTCACACATTCCTCCATTAGTTTCTATGATAAAACAGAAAAAAATACTATTATAGATATACATAAAATTGTTTTATATTTTACATTACAAACAACTTTCAAAATTTACTATATTATTATTATATTTAATTAATATAATAGATTCTTACAGCAATCATCTGAGACTTGTTGTCAACAAACTGACCATCTACTTTCTACACATGCATCTTCTTGAAAATCTCATAAAAATTAAGATCTCGACCCAATTTTCCAGCATAGTGTATGTATTTATTAAGTCATAAAATAACAAATGATAAAAAATTTAACAAAATTAATAAAACCATGCACTAAATACATTTATTTAGACTATTAGGAGAACCACTAAATATATAAATATTTAAAATTTTAAAATTATACCAAATATTGAGCATGCTCAATGCTCGACTTCGACCCTCCTGTGTGGCTAGATATTCCTATACCTAGTCCGGCTACTTCTATTCATTAATTTTTACTAGTAATCTCTGATTTTTTCTTCACATATGGCTCCTCCTAATACTTAAGCCACTCAGGCCAGTCATACTTGGATATAAAATTAGGCCTTTCTTTTATATTCTTCAATTTTGGACAAAATCAGAATATGATTCAGTAGATTTTCTCTCTGATAATGACTTTATCTTTCCATCAAATTTGAGTGTTGATGTGCACTGATTCTACGTATAAAAAAATCACAAAAAAAATTATATTAATAACAAAGACATAATTATTTACTGCTTGAATAAAAACCAACAATATAGTCGACTAATTAGATAATTAAGTTTCAATACTTTTGTTGCATTATTTTTACCTGAAGTCATTAAAATTAGACTCTTTTGTCGATTCAGAAACTTTATTTAATGATAATGCTTTAGAATCAACCATTTTCTTGAAAGGCTTTGTAATTATAGCTGAACACTTGGGAGATAAAATAAAACTGTAAAAATATATAAATAACATTGAAAAAAAAGAAAATCATAACTATATATTAAAAAAACCACAAATATGGGAACTATCAATTCAAGTAATATTTAAATATTTCTTATACCTCTCATCCACATTCTAAATTACCAACTTAACACTGAATGGAGAAGAAGACACAACATTTGATGATGTCGATGGTTTTGCAAATGGGGGAACTATCAGTGTAAAATGTAGTGTACTAGATAGTGATGGATCAAAAGTGTTTGCAGGAAGGACAATGGGTGGTGGGCATATATCTGATAAAGGTGATAGTAAATGTGTCAATGATAGTGATCGTGATAGAAATGGAGATGATGTTTGTGATGTTTAAGTCTGGATATGGTGGGCTGAGATGGAAATTAATTTGCAACATGGTATAAAATACTAGATAAATTTTGTTCATTACTACTTCCACGTCCACCTCAACCATGCCACATCCTTTAGGTGCCATCTACTATACAAAAAAAATATAGAACAAATAATCAGAGATATGATGAACAACCATGCATTTTATAATAAAACACACCAATAGATTTCATCAAAATATAGAAACTTTTTGATAGTTTAATATTATAATACAATTATAGCAATTTTATTATTGTCATCACTATCATTCTCTAATTGATCTTATGACATTTCGTCAGATTATGATGGAAGTTCCAACTAATCTTCAGATAGAAATTGATCATCTTCAATTTCTATTAGGCCACCATTTGAGTCACACAAATTTACTAGATCATCATCTACATGCACATGCTCAATATTATTTATGTCATCTTCTTGGAATGCTGGTGCAATAGCTATGTCTGCACTTCTTTGTTGAGAGATAGAAAGGAGGGAAAGAAAGAGAGAGAAAGGAGGGAGAGAAATAGAGAGAAAGGGGGAGAGAGATAAAGAGAGAAAGGGGAGGGAGAGAAAGGGGAGGGAGAGAAAGGGGGAAGAGAGGTAAAGAGAGAAAGGGAAAGAGAGAGAGAGAGAGGTAGGGAGAGAGAGAGAGAGAGAGGGATATAGAAAGAGAAAGCAAAAAAGAAATAGTGCAAGAAAGAAAATAGTAAGAGAGAGAGAGAAAAAGAGTCACAAATAAAGAGGGAGAGAGAGAGAGAGAGAGAATGACACAAACATAATGATAGAGGGAGAGAGAGACACACAGAGAGTGTAGTGTTAGAATGAGGAAATACATAAAAGAACAAAAAAATTTCTTCTATACAAACCTATCATATATTACATCTTTTGTCATATATAAGCTCATATATGAGCCAGAGGCCCAAAGGGTGGGATTAGGTAAGAGTACGACACTTATTTCAACAGCATGCTATATCGAATCAAAGCTATGTGCTTAGATATTGTTGATATTATATCTTTTGCAATTTAATTTCAAGTTAGCACAACAAATTTGTAATATTCCATGTATAATTATATGTTATTATATAACTAGTATATGTAGTTATAAATAGTTAGATATAGTTAAACATATAGTTATATATAGATATATTCATACAAGTAGTTATAATTAGTTATACATAAATATATACAAAGTTATAACCAAATATATAAATTTACATATATGTATACATAATTTCAAATATAGTTATATTTAATTATATAGAGTGTTACATAGTTATACAAATATTTGTATATAGTTATACACATGTAGTTAAACATAATGTTGTATGTTATACAGTAATTATAAATATAGTTACATGTTGTTATACATATAGTTACACATATAGTTATACTTATATTTATATATGTAGGTATATTTTTTCATATAAATTTATATGCGCGCACATATAGTTATCTATGGCATAGATATAGTAAAATATATTTTTATATACTAATATATAGACATGTATATATTAGTATATATATTGTTAATTATATATTTAAATATAGTTATGTATTGTTTTTATAGTTATACATGTCAAAGAAAAATATTTATAGTTTTATGTTCTTATACCTATGGTATATATAGTTAAAAATAGAGTTATATATAGTTAAACATATAATTATATATAGATAAACTCATACAAGTAGTTATCTGTAGTTATACATAAATGTATACAAAGTTATAAACAAATATATAGATTTACATATATGTATAGATAGTTACAAATATAGTTATATTTAATTATAAAGTGTTACATAGTTATATGAATATTTATATATAGTTATACATATATAGTTGAACATAATATTGTATGTTGTTATACATTAATTATAAATGTATTTACATGTGGTTATACTTATAGTTACACATATAGTTATACATACATTTATACTTGTAGTTATATATCTCTTTTTCATATATTTTTATATATGCATACATATAATTATCTATAGATATTGATATAGTAAAATACATTTTAATATACTAATATATAAAATGTATATTAAATATATGTTGTTAATTATATATTTAAATATAGTTATGTATAATGTTTTTATAGTTATACATGTAGTCAAAGACAATTATTTATAGGTAAATGTTCTTATACCTATAGTATATAAAGTTAAAAATAGAGTTATATATAGTTAAACATATAAATAAATATATATATATATATATATATATATATATATATATATTCATACAATTAGTTATATGTAGTTAGACATAAAGTATACAAAGATATAGACAAATATATATATTTTACATATATGTATACATATATACATACATAGTTACAAATATTGTTATATTTTATTATATAGAGTGTTATATAGTTATACATATATTTATTTATATTTATACACATGCAGTTTAATATAATGTTGTATGTTATTATATATTGATTATAAATAACATGTGGTTATACATATAGTTACACAAATAGTTATACTTATATTTATACATGTAGGTATATATATTTTTCATATAATTTTATGTGTGTGCATATAGTTTTCTATATTTATAGATATAGTAAAATACATTTTTTATACTAATATATAAAAATGTATATTAAATATATGTTGTTAATTATATAATTAAATTTTAGATATGTATATATTTTTATAGTTTTACATGTAATCAAAGACAATTATGATAGTTATATGTTTTTATACATATAGTATAAATAGTTAAAAAAAGTTATATATAGTTAAACATATAGTTATATATAGATATATTTTTTCAAGTAGTTATATGTAGGTATTCATAAATATATACAAAGTTATAGACAAATATATAGATTTACATATATTTATACATATATGTATATATAGTTACAAATATAGTTATATTTAATTATATAGCATGTTACATAGTTATACAAATATTTATATATAGTTATACACATGTAGTTAAACATAATTATGTATGTTATACAATAATTATAAATATAGTTACATGTGGTTATACATATAGTTACACATATAGTTATACTTATATTTATACATGCATGTATTTATATTTTTTCTTATAATTTTATATATGCGTAAATATAGTAATCTATAGGTATAGATATAGTAAAATACATTTTTATATACAAATATATTAAAATGTATATTAAATATATGTTGCTAAGTATATATTTAAATATAGTTTTGTATAATGTTTTTATAGTTATACATTTAGTCAAAGACAAATATTTATAGTTATATTTTATTATAACTATAGTATATATAGTTAAAAATAAAGTCATATATAGTTAAACATATAGTTAAACATATAGTTAAACATATAGTTAAACATATAGTCATATATAGATATATTCTTACAAGTAGTATATGTAGTTATACATAAATGTATACAAATTTATAAACAAATATACAGATTTACAATTATGTATACATAGTTACAAATACAGTTATATATTAAATATATAGAGTGTTACATAGTAATACATTTATTTATATATAGTTATGCACAAGTAGTTAAACATAATGTTGTATGTTGTTATACATGTAATTATAAATATAATTACATTTGGTTATACATATAGTTACACATATAGTTATACTTATACTTATACATGTAGGTATATAGGTTTTTTCTTTTAATTTTATATATTTATACATATAGTTATGTATAGGCATAGATATAGTAAATTACATTATTATGTATTAAAATATAAAAATGTATATTAAATATATGTTAATTATATATTTAAATATAATTATGTATAATGATATTATTGTTATACATATACTAAGATACAATTATTTATAGTTATATGTTATTATACATATAGTATATGCAGTTATAAATAGTTATATATAGTTAAAAATATAATTATATATATATATATATATATATATATATATTCATAAAAGTAGTTATAAGTAGTTATTCATAAATGTATACAAAGTTATAAACAAATATATAGATTTACATATATGTATATGTATATGTATACATAGTTACAAATATAGTTATATTTAATTATTTAAAGTTTTATATAGTAATACAAATATTTATATTTAATTATACACATATAGTTAAACATAATGTTGTATGTTGTTATACATATAATTATAAATATAGTTACATGTGGTTATACATATAGTTACACATATAGTTAAATGTATATTTATACATGTAGATTTATATATATTTCACATAATTACATATATTTATACATATATATATGTATAGGCATAGATATAGCAAAATACATTTTTATATAATAATGTATAAAAATGTATATTAAATATATGTTGATAATTATATATTTAAATATAGTTACGTATAAAGTTTTTATATAGTTATACATATAGTAAGATACAATTATTTATAATTTATACATATAGTATATGTAGTTATAAATAGTTATAAATAGTTATAAATAGTTATATATATATATATATATATATATATATATATTCATACAAAGTTTACAAAGTTATACACAAATATATAGATTTACATATATGTATGCATAGTTAAAAATATAGTTATATTAAAATATATATAGTTTTATATAGTTATACAAATACTTATATATAGTTATATAAATATAGTTAAATATATAAAGTTTTATACATATAGTAAATATAGAGATTTACATAATGTTGTTATACATATAGTTATACATATAATTATACATATAGTTATAGTTATATTTATACATGCAGGTATACATATTTTTTATATAATTTAATATATTTATACATATAGTTTTGTATAGGCATAGATATAGTTAAAAACATTTTTATATACTAATATATAAAAATATATTTTAAATATATGTTGTTAATTATACATTTTTATATAATTATGTATAAAAATTTTATAGTTATACATATAGTAAAAGATAATTATTTATAGTTATATGTTCTTATTCCTATAGTATATTTAGTTATAAATAGATTTATATAGTTAAAAATATAGATATATATATATATTCATACAAGTAGTTATATGTAGTTATACCTAAATGTATACAATGTTATAAAAAAATATATAGATTTACATATATGTATACATAGTTACAAATATAACTATATTTTAATTATACAGTTTTATATAATTATACAAATATTTATATATAGTTATACACATAGGTTAACATAATGTTGTATATTGTTATACATGAAATTATAAATATAGTAACATGTGGTTATACATATAGTTACACATATAGTTATACTTATATTTATACATGCAGGTATATATATTTTTTCAAAAAATTTAATATATTTATACATATAGTTATGTATAGGCTTAGATATAGTTAAATACATTTTTATATCTAATATATAAAATTGTATATTAAATATATTTTGTTAATTATATAATTAAATATAGTTTTGTATAATGTTTTTATAGTTATACATATAGTAAAAGACAATTATTTATAGTTATATGTTCTTATACCCATATTATATTTAGTTATAAATGGATTTATATTGTTAAAGATATAGTTATATATATATATATATATATATATATATATATATATATATATATATATATATATATATATATATATATATATATATTCCTACAAGTAGTTATATGTAGTTATACATAAATGTATACAAAGTTATAAACAACTATATAGATTTACATATATGTATACATAGTTACAAATATAGTTATATTTCGATATATTGAGTTTTATATTGTTATACAAATATTTATATATAGTTATACACATATAGTTAAACATAATGTTGTATGATGTTATACATGTAACTATAAATATAATTACAAATTGTTATACATATAGTTACATATATAGTTATACTTATATTTATACATGCAGGTATATATATATTTTATTTAATTTAATATATTTATACATATAATTATGTATAGGCATAGATATATTTAAATACATTTTTATATACTAATATATAAAATTGTATATTAAATATATTTTGTTAATTATATATTTAAATATAGTTATGTATAATGTCTTTATAGCTATACATATAGTAAAAGACAATTATTTATAGTTATAAGTTCTTATACCTATATTATATTTAGTTATAAATAGATTTATATAGTTAAAAATATTGTTATATATATATATATATATTCATATAAGTAGTTATATATAGTTATACATAAAAATATACAAAGTTATTTCTAGATTTCTAGCTTCCTATTCCTCTTTAATATGCTCTCATAAAATGATTTGGTATATGTGAAGATGCATTATCTTATTCTGATGTTGTAAAGAAGATGTGAGACTATATAAAAAAAATAATCTACAAGTATGCCAACATTCTTTGTCTTCACCTCCCCCCGATGATAATCTATGGTGATATTCTTCAATTTCAATTAATCGTTAAAATTTCTTGTTTTTAAAAAGATCAATTAGATAAAAAAAAAGATGCGATGATAAGTTGAAAAAGCTACTTCATTGCAAGTCTTTCACTGGATTTGCAAACTCAAAGCTCTTATCTCTTCACTTCATGAAGAAGGAATAATGTGCAACTTTCGGGCACATGATTTTTTATATGTGTAGCTAAACAGGAAGAGATTTATTTGGTGGCATCGTTGTTCTTGATTCTATTTTTGTTTTTTGCTTGGCTGACTAACCTAACCATGATTCTTTGCAGGACATCTGCTGTGCAAACATGGCAACTATTTTGGAAGTTGATGACTTCAAGTGTCACATGTCCATACAGGTTTTGGTATTTGATTTTGTACTTGTTTTTAATTTTGTTTTTAATTTTATTTTTGATTTTGATTTTTCTTTTGAAATGTTTCTGTTGGGAAATAAGAGTTTATGTATCTGTGTTGATGCAGTTTGAGCCTTAAAATTGTTATAGTTTGAGCCTGCACCAAGAAGAGGAGAGCCAGATGTGACTAGAAGAAAACTAGATTACTTCTTTTAGTGCGAGCCAACACAAATTGGTGCAGCCAAAATATCTATCAGCCAAAATTTAACTCACACACTAAATCATTTTTTATTAATTTATTTTTAATTTTTCACCACTATACTTATTTTGTACACTGCCATAACACACTATTTTATTTCTTGCCCACACTTCCTCACAAAAAATGCCACACTACATGCATATAACTGCCCACAACCTTTCCACACACACATCCACTCTCCCACTATCATATGGCACATGCCATACTGCTACAAGATGTGCCACCCTATTATTGCAAGGCAGACTAGAATGGAGGTCAGCTAACTTTTATTAGTCGTTCATATTTACTCTAGATAATGACATTCAAATGGTGAAAACACTTGCTTTTATGCAGCAAAAATGCGATCTCATCAATATAAGCTATTGCGAGCCCACTTTACTTCTAGAATATGATCATTTTGTTGATCTTGTTAATGAAGTTTAAGTTATAGCTATTAATAATTGATTCTCATGTTGTTCCATATTCTGTGTTTCTAAGCATCTGTTTGTTTCCACTGAATTGTGAGTAGGTTGTGTGCAAGCACCATTATGTGTTTTTTAGTAGTACTAGCAATAGTTGTCCAGCATTAAGCACCGTTGGTGCGCCTGGTGGTACCACATCATCTATTCATTCACTATTAGCTCTTGATATTTTTTCGACAAGTTTGATTTAGCAAGATAATAGGGACTCCTTGCAATCTATGATTACTCAGGAGCAAGCAGTGAAGCTATGTGATATAAACTTTGGTATCAAGGCAGATGGTAATGAGCTAGATGGTAATGGCCATTAACATATGTGGGTTGCCTTAATACAATGAGAATTATATATTCACATTGCACATTTATATGTTCTATTAATTTATATATTTATATTTTTAGATGTTAATGAGCTAAAGAGAGAAAGAAAAGTATATTATAATATTACATTTCATGTGTGCATACACATATAACAGTCCACATGTTTGCATTGTGTGTGTCATAAACTACCAAGGCAAGGAATTCTTAGCCTTGGTAGTGCCTAAGGCACATTCCTATTCACAAAGCTTTATTTTTAAAAAAAATATATAGTTTAATATGATATAAACATATTTACTGTGAATACTAGATCATGAGTTTTTAAATATGTGTTTTTAGATATGCGAGTAAAAGATATCTCTATCAAGTAGTGAATACTAGATAATTACTAAATGTGCATTTATAACATTTCATAGGCGCCTAATGCCATTCCTCCCTTGAACTATGATTTTATGACATTTGATATTTTGGAATCTATGGTTTGTGGTGATCTTGTTGGCAAAGAATATGACGTTATGGCTAGGGACATCAGGGTTGTTGATTTGAATCTATTTTTTCTGTAGTATATACGTACATATATACTATAGTAATATATATAAAGTATAAGTTGTATTGCATAATTTTACCATATTTTATCAAAAAAAAACATTTTTTTATTTATTTATTTTAATTTGATTTATTGGTTTAAATTTCATACGGATATGATACCATAATGTTTCCCATACGAAACTTGCAGAAGTGAATAGACATTAGAAAAGGGTTAAAGTTACATGCGAATATCTCACTTTCTCTAGTGGTGGCTCCCAATTCAAAAATGGAGCTCTGCACTACATAGGCTACATCAACGAGGTCAATCTTTCCCTATTTGCAGAAACATAGAAATTAGAATTTTACTAGACATGACGTAGGACGATTAGGATTACTTTATAGTAGGAGAAAGATGGTGAGTAGAGGAGCTGAGGGAGAGAAAGCAACATCAATTTCACAGACAAATTAAACTTTATGCACTATCATTAGATACATTGATGATGAAGAAGGTGTAATAAAATATTGATATGTTTTTGTTTTAACTATGTAACAAATTGTATCAAAATAATATATTAACTACTTTTATTTTTTGTTAATTATAAATATTGGTTTATATTTTATGTTTTTATTCAATTTAATATAAAAACTTAAAAATAAAATTGTGAAAATAATTTTGGAATAAAAATAGTTAGGGAATTTTTCCTCTTTAATTTAGCTAGGGACTTTTCTGTAAGTTATAATTACAATCAAAATTAGCAAGAAAAAAATATAATTAGCTAGGGAATTTCCGATGTTAAAAAATTTGGAAAGGAATTTAGTTTTCTCATTAATAATTTGCGACATGAACTTTAGCTTGGGATAATTTCTCTCATAAATCAATCATTATTATATTTTAGTGATGGAATAAGTCCAAATAGCTAGGGAAATTGCTCTAACTATTTGGGCTTTTTTTGTTGTGAGATAGATAGCTATATAGACTGCGTGATAGATAGATAAACATATAGATAGATATATATATAAAGAGATTGAAAGATTGTTTGACAGATAGATAGATATACTGATAGATAGTTAGTTATATAATTAGATAAATAGATAGATAGGAAGATAGAGAGATAGAAAGATAGATATATAAATAGATAGACAAATAGATAGATAGATAAATAGCCACATAGAGATATAGATAGATAGATAGATAGATATAATGATATAAAGATAAACAAATAGACAAATAAATAGATAGATAGATAAATATTTAGAAATATTGATAGATAGACCGATAAATAGATAGATAGAATGTTAGACAAACAGACAGATGGACACATAGATAGATAGATAAATAGAAAGATAGACATATAGATAGATAGATAGAAAGATATACAAATGGACAGATAGATAGATAGACATATAGGCAAATAGATAAATAGATAATAGATAGATAGATATACACATAGACACATAGAACAGAGAAACATACATAGATAGGCAAATAGAGATAGATAAATAGACAGATAAAACGATACAAAGATAGACAGATAGATAAATAGATAGATAGATAAATTGAGAGATATATAGTTAGAGAGATAATTAGATATATAGATAGTCAGATAGATAAATAAAAAGATATATAGTCAGATAGACAGATAGACAGATATACATATAGACAAATAAATAGATAGATAGAAAAATAAATAGACAGATAGACAGATAGATAAACAAATAGGCATATAGATAGACAGATATATATATATATATATAATTATAATGATGGATAGATAGATAGATAAATAAATAGATAGGTAGATAGTGAAATAAATAGATAGAAGAAAGATTGATTGATTGATAATTAACATAAAGATACATAGACAGATTGACAAATTGACAAATGCATAGATAGATAAATAGATTGATTGATAGATAGAATGTTTGATAGACAAATAAATAGATAAATAAATAGATTGATAGATAAACATATAAAAAGATAAATAGATTGAGAAATAGACAAATAGATAGTTAGACAAATAAATAGATAGACAGATAGACAAATAGATAGTAGATAGATAGATAGAAAGAAAAATATATAGATAGATAGATAGATAAACATATAGATAGATAGATAGATTCACAAATTGTTTGATAGAAATACAAATTTATAGATAGTTATATGGATAGATCAATAACTAGATGTACAAATAAAGAGATAGAAAGATAAATACTAAAATAGATAGATATATAAAAAGATAGATAGTTAGATACAAAGATAGATAGAAAGAAAGATAGATAGAGAGATAGATAAACAGATAGGTAAATAGATAGAGTGATATTTAAAGATTTAATTAAATAGACAGATAGACATATAGACATATAAACAAATAATTAGAAAATTAGAAAGAAAGATAGATAGATATAAAGAGTGTCACATAGACAGGCAGATAAGATAGATAGATAGATAGGTAGAAATATAGATAGATAGATACACAAATAGATTTATAGATAGATAGATATTTAGACAAATATATAGATAGATATTTAGAGAAATAGATAGATAGATGATAGATAAACAAATAGAATTACAGATAGATGGACTTATAGAGTGAATGACTAATCGATATAAATATAGCAAGATATTTTGATAGATAAACAAATAGATAGTTAGATAGTTAGATAGTTAGACAGACAGATAAATAGATTGGTAAATTGATAAATAGACAGATAGACAGATAGACAAATAGACATATTCACATATAGATAGATAGGTAAACATACACATAGAAAGATATACATATAGTTAGATAGAAAGTTAGACAGAAATACATATAGACAGATAGATGGAAAGATAAATAAATAGATAAAAAGATAGATAGATAGATAAATAGACATATAGATAGATAGATAGAGAGATAGTTAGATAGATAGATAGAATGTGAGATTGACACATTAATTGGTATATATATATACATATATTGATTGAATGAATAATAAATAGATTTATAGATATATAGATAGATAGACATGTAGACACAAAGACAAATTGAGAGATAGACAATTAGATAGACTAATAGACATATAGAGAGATTGATAGATAAACAAATATACATACATATAGATAGATAGTTAGACCAATAGATAGATAGACAGATAGACATATAAAAATATATATAGATAAATAGATAAATATATTGATAGATATCTAGATAGATAGATTGATTGATTGATTGTTAGATAGGTAAAAAGATACATATATAGATAGACAAATAGAATGTTAGACAGAAAGATAGATAGATACGGGAATAGATTGATATTTGAAAGACAGATAAAAAGATAAATAGATAAATACATATAAAGATAGATAAATATACAAATAGATATATAAATATACAGATAGATAAATAAATAAATATATTGAAAGATAAATAGATAGAAAATAGACACTTAAATAGATAAATAGATAGATTGACACATAAACATATATATATATATATATATATATATATATGTTTATTTATTTATTTATTTATATTAATAGGCACATAGGTAGATAGGCAGAAAGAAAGAGAGACATATAAACTGATAAACATATAGAAAGATAGACAAATAAATAAATAAACTAATTGTCATATAAAAAATAGATAAATAGATAGAAAAACTTATAAATAGATAGATTAATAGACTCATAGACATAAACACAATTATATACCTAGACATATATAGAAATAGATAGTTACATAGTTAGATGGATAGAAAGAAAGAAAGATAGATAGATATATACATAGATTTACAAATTGACAATTTGATATCTACATAGTTAGATACATAAATAGATAGATAGATAAACAAATAGTCAAATAGACTTATAGATAGATAGATAAATAGACATATAGTCAGATAAAAGATAGAGAGATAATTAGATAGATAGATTGATTGATAAATACATAAGAGACAGATAGATAAGCAAATAGATAGATAGATATAGAGGTGTCAAACGGGCCGGGCCGGGCCGGGCCGACCCGTCCTATTTTTTTGGAGCACAAGCATGCTTTCGTGCCGGGCCAGGAATGACACGGTTTAAAAAAGCCGAACCCGGCACGGCAGGCCGTGCCGTGCCGGGCCCGTAGGGCCAGGACAGGCCGTTCGGTGCAGAATTTTTTTTTAATATTTAAATATATTTAAAATTTTAGATATTGTATAGTATTATATATTTATAATTTTAAAAATGTTAAAATTAAAAATTTATTAAAAAAACAAAGATTAAATTTTTTTTGTAATATCAAATTAGTCTAAATTTTATTATAATTATTAATTATATAATAAAGTTATTAATTTTTAAAAGAAAAATTAAAACAATAAAAAAATAAATCAATACATTATGTTAGTAAAAATAAAAATTAAAAAAAAAACATAAACAACACAAATCAAAAATTACCAATCATCCATTTAAAACCGAAGGTCCGAAAAAAACAAATTACAGTTTCAACACAACGTACAAACAAAGGGTATAATCAATAAAAAAAACATCGAAAACAAAAAACAGTAGATTATCATCAATCATCATTTGGCATATCATGAGAATCATCAGCCACAACATCATGATCAGTATCATATGGATCATCATCATCGGCAATCAACTCCTCCGCCATTGTTGTGGATGTGGATGTGATTGCAGTCCCTATCCTAGTCCCAGCTCCAGCACGATCATGGATGCTAAACCTCAAATCCTCCCAATCCTTTAAACAAGCCAAGGCCTCAACCATATCTGGACGTAATCTCGATCTCCTATCCGAAATCACGTTCACTGCAACATAAAAAGCAGACTCCGATGCTACGCTCGACACCGGAGGATTTAGTAGATCCCGTGCCATCCTAGACAGCACAGGAAAGGTGGACTCATATGATTTCCACCACTGTAATAAATCAAGATTCGTAGTATCAGAATGTGATAGTATTGAGTAGTAATCGGTATCTAAGTACCGAGATAGCTCGCTCCTATGTGATGGTCCACCCCTACGTTTCCCCCTCGCTAGCTGAATGGAAAAATCATCATCTCCGAATAAGGTATCAATGTCCGTAATCACAGTCTCACTACTACCACCACCATACATAGTATCGTAGAATGTGAATAGGTCAGTCAACTTCTTGTGAATGAACCCTTCAGGTGGGTCTTCCAGGTTCATGCACAAGGAAATGTAAGTCAGGGTGTTTTCTACCCCTTCCACATTAACCCTAGGGTCCATGCATGCAGCGAGGCAATAAAGAGATCGAACGGTGGACCAGTACTTCAAGTACTGGGTTTCCATCTCTGCAACCATATGGCTAAGTGTCGGGTCAGCACGATACTTCCTAAACATGCTACTAATGTTGCATATGCACCAGAGTGCAATGCAAGTGGTGGGCATATAAACTGACGAACACATGTTCGTCATGTCATAAAATATCTTCAAGAATTTTATAAATGAAATTCCCGAAGCCCAGTCAGCGTCGTTAATAGTAAGTTCGTCACTCTTACTATTGACGTAATCAGATATCACGTGTTCATATCCAACACATGATTCTAACATCAGGTACGTGTAATTACAACGATGTCTCACATCCGATTGGAATTTCTTCTTCTTTGGATTCGTAGACAAACAAAGACTACCAAACTCTTGTTGTTTGCGAGGAGTGCGGATATATTTTAGTACATTACGTATATTATCCAATGCGGGGGAACACACTTTCATACCCGCTTGAACAATCAGGTTAATCACGTGACACATGCATCAGACATGAAAGATCTCTTCTAATGGTGCGTCTCTAGTATTTCTAACAAACATATTGATTCTACTCCATTATTAGATGCGTTATCGAATGTGACACAATTTTATTTTGAATTTTATATTCCCTAAAGATTTTCATCATACACTCAAAAATGGTCGGGCCATCATGAGGATGAAGAATCTCAAAGAATCCTAAAATTTTTTTATTGATTGTCCAGTTAGAATCTACATAGTGGCTGGTGAGACATGCATAAGAAGATTCATAGTGACTTGTCCATATATCGGACATCACGGACACCACTCCATTATATGCCATAAATTCCTTAATTATTTTTTGTTTTTCTAACTAATATATCTTTATTATGTCATTCCTAGATGTGGACCTAGGAATCCTACGATAGGCAGGCTAAAAATATGTCTGAATGATGCGCACAACCCTTGGATCTTCCGAAATCTGATAGGAAGACCCATCAATGTGATAAGTCTGGCCATGCCGTCCCTACCCAACTCACTGGAGTATATGAAGGGAGTAAACATTGAGACTGAACTCGATCCTATCTCAAAAAATGCAGTGCCAAGTTGGGTTTGCCTAGGATCTAATGGTCCATGTTTTTTGATGCATAATTTGGCATGCCTTTTTAGGTGTTTAGTCCCAAACAAACTATTACATATTAAAAGTCTCATACAATATTTACACTGTGCCATTTCTTGTTCCTCACCCCTAATATTTTTTCGTGTTATTATATTAAAAAGAGTCCAAACTACAGAAGTCCTCCTAGTTTTTTGTTTTTTAGAAGTTTGGGTTGAGACGACAGGAGAAACCAAAGTTTCAGCAGCCTCAAACCTCTGTGTAATATTTTCATTTTCTAAATTTAAATATGGTTAAGTTGTATTTGTCTTTTTTTATGATTTTTATTTTTCTTAATTTTGGTCTAGAGAGAGAAACTATAGAGAGAGAGTTAAAAAACCATAAAATAAATTACTTTGTAAAAGTAGTGTGGTCGATCATGTACACGGTGCACCATAGTCAAGCTCTAATATTCAAAACTTAAGTCGAGATTCACGAAAATCCAAGCCGAATGCCAAAATCCCGAGGCCCGAGAGAGAGAAGCAAGATTTTTGAGAGAAAAATAGATCGATTTGAGAGAATTTATATTTTTGAAAAACATAAATGTTAAAGGGAGGGGGGTAGAATTTATAGATTAAAGATATTAATTTTTTATAAAAAATTTATTTTTTTTTATTTTTTTGAATTTTTATTAATTTTTTAGGGGGCAGAATCATGAGGACCTTTGGATTCTGCGCCCTAGCCGTTGGAGGCGAATCCAACGACTGAAAATATATTTTTTTATTTTTTTTTATTTTTTTCCCGTTGGGGGAATAGAGGATCTAGGTCGGTTCGGGGCTTCGGGCTTCATGGAAGTGGGACCGAGGGTCGGGTCTAATCAGACCCGACCCGCGGTCTTTTTTACGAGAGAGGCCGGGCGTGGGTCATTCGCGGTGTAGCCTATGACCTGTAGGTGGTAGGCTCGACCGCTCAACTGACACCGGAATGGGAGGTACCCGTGCAGGTGTGCCGTGCCACTGGCCAAACCGTGCCGGGCCAGGCACGGCACGGGCCAGGCACGACATGGCACGACACAAGCCAGGCACGGCACGGCACGACAAGGGCCAGGCACGGCACGGCTCGTGCTTAACCCGGGCACGGTTTTTTCTCGTGTCGGGCCGGCCCAAGCATGGCCGAACGGTGTCGTGCCTCGTGCCGGGCCAGCCCTGCCCGGTTGACACCTCTAGATAGATAGATAAATAGAATGATAGATAGAAAGATAAATAGACAAGTAGGTAGAATGATAATAGACTAAAAGACAATTAGAAATTTAGATTGATAGATAGATTGATAGCTAGAAAGTTAGATATTAGAAAATTATGTAGTTACATAGATAGATAAGTAGATTGATAGGTAGATAGATTGACAAATATACAAAAAGACATATACAATTATTGATAGATAAACAAATAGACATATAGATAGACAGACACTTAAAAAGATAAATAGATAGATAGATGGATAGACATATTGAAAGACAATAGATAGACATATAGGCAAATAGACAAATAGAAATTTAATAAGAAATATATATAGACAGAAAGATATATAGATAGATATATATATAGAGAGATAGACTAATATATTGATTGATATATAGATTGATAGATTGAATGATTGAATGATATATAGATCGATTGATTGAATGATAAATAGATAGATAGATAATCATATAGACACACAAACAGATAGACATAGAGACAAATAGATAGATTGATAGAAACATAGACAAATAGATAAATAAAATATTGATAAATAGATAGATATTTAGATAGATAGATAGATAAACAAATAAGCAAAAATATAGTTACATATATATATATATATATATATATATATATATATATATATATATATATATATATATATATAGAAAGTCAGTTATATAGATAGAAAAATACATTGATAGAAAGATAGACCAAATAGAATAATAGATAGATTGACAAATAGACCAATAAATAGATAGATGATAAACAAATAGAAAGATAGAAAGATAGGTAGATATACAGATATATAGATAGTTAGATTGATAAACAGAAAGATAGATAAATAGATTGAAAGATAAATCGACCAAAAATAGATAGATAGATAGATAGATAGATAGATAGAGAGATAAGCATATAGGTAGATAGATAAAAAATAAATAGATTGATAGCCATATAGTCAAATAGCAAGATATATAGATAAATAGATAAAGAGATTTGTAAATAGAAAATAAATAGACACAGATTGATAGATAACTAAACATATAGACAGCTAGAAAAATAAATCATATAGATATATAGATAAAAGATAGGTAAATAGTTAGACAAATAGAGAGATATACACATATATAGATAGATATAGAGATATATAGATAGACATTAAGATAGTTAGATAGATAGAGTTATAAATATATAGACATTTACATAGTTAGAAAATAGATAGTCAGATTATTAGTCAAATTAATAGATTGATAAATTGACAGATAGACAATTAGACAAATAGACATATACATTTATACACATATAGATGATAAACATATAGACATATAGATAGATAGACACATAAAAAGATAGATAGATAGTTAGATAGAGAGTTAGATTATTAGTCAAATATAGATATAGACAGATAGACACACAGACACATAGATATATAGATAAAAAGATTTATAGATAAATAGATAGATAAATTGAAAAATAAATTGATAGATATTCAGATAGATTGATTGAATGATAAATATATAGATAGATAGACATATAGGATATAGATAGAAAGATAGACAAATATATAGACTAATGGGCATATAGATAAATTGACAGATAAATAAATAGAAAGATAGATAGATACATATATATTTAGACAAATAGATAGACAAATAAATATATCCATAAATAGAAAGATAGATAAAGAGAGAGAGAGAGAGAGAGATATATATATATATATATATAGACATAAAGACATATAGACAAAGAGATAGATAGATAGTTGGGGAGATAAATTAATAGATAGATTGGTATAAAGATATATAAATAGATAGATAGATGAACATATAGACTACCATATTAATTTGACATATAGATAGATAGATAGATTGATAGATAAATAGACAGATACAAAGATAGATAAACATATAGATAGATAAATAGATAGAGAGATAGATAGATAGGCATATAGGTAGATAAGTAGATATATATATAGATATACAAATAGACTGATATATATATATATATATATATATATATTTATATAGAAAGATAGATATATAAATAGATTGGGAGAAAGACAAATACATAGATAGATAGATAGATATATAGATAGATAGACAATTAAATAGATAGATAGAATGACATATAGACAGAAACATATATTATATTGTTAGATAGATAAATAGATTGATAGTTAGAGAGTTAAATAGATAGAAAAATATTTAAATAAATATATAGATACATATATTTATAAAATTATAGATTGATAAATACATAGATAGAAATATAGATTGATAAAAAAATAGTATAATATATAGATAGAAAGATAGATAGAAAAATAGATTGATAGACATATAGAGAGATAGATAGATAGACATATCAAAAAATAAATAGATATATTTACAGATAGATAGATAATTAGATAAATAGATAGATAAATAGATAGATAGATAGACATATAAGTAGATAAGTAGATAGGTAAATAGATAGATAGACTTAATTAAAGATAAATAAATAAATAGATAGATGGATACATAGATAGATAGATAGACATATAGATAGATTTATAGATTAATAGATATATACATAGTAAAATATATAGAAAGATAAATAAATAGTTAGATAGCCAAAAAGACAGATTGACATATAGACTTATATATAGATAGATAGACATATATAATGATGGACAAATTGATAGATATAGAGATTTACATATAGTAAGATAGATAAATATATAGATAGATAGTGACATAGAGAGATAGAAAAAAATAGATAGAAAGATAAATCAACAAAAAGATAGCTGGATAGACAAATAGAAAGATAGATAGATAGTCATTATAGTTAGACATATGTATAGATAGATAGACAGATAGATAGACAAATGACATATAGATTGATAGGTAGATAGTTAGATCGATTGATGGTCAGATAGATAGATAGTTTGATAGATAGAAAGTTTGAAAGTTAGATAGAGAAATAGATAGATAACAAAATAGATTGTTAGATGTTATATAGATAGGCTAATATGCAGATAGATAGATAGATAAAGAGATAGATAAAAAATAGATAAATAGATAGATAGACTAAGATAGATATAAACATAGATAGGAGATATATATAGATTGATAGATAGATATATAGATACATAGATATATACATAGATAGATAAAACATAAGATAATAGATAGATAAGAAGATATATAGACAGATAAATATACATATAGATAAATAGATAGTGAATAGATAGATTGATAGATAGGTAGAAAGATCATTAGATAGACAGATGTTTAGGTAGATAGATAGTTAGATAGATAGTTTGAGAAAGATATATAGGCTTATAGACATATATATAGAAAAATAGATATACAGATTAGTAGAAAGATATATAGTTGATAGACAAATAGACGGATAAGCAAATAAACAGATAGACCGATAGATAGATAAATATACATATAAATCGATAGATAGATTGATTGACACATTGATAGATACATATATAGATATAAAGATAGATAGATAAACAGATAGAAAGATAGATAATACACAAATATAGATAGAAAGATAGACATATAAATAGATAAAGAGATATACAAAAAGACAAATTTAGAAGTTGAAAGAAAATTTATAGACAGTTACACAGACATTTAGATAAATAGATAGACAGATAGATTGTTATACTGATAGATTTATAGACTCATATATAGAATAATAGACAGATATATAGATAGATAAATAGACAGATATGTAGAAAGATAGATTGACAGATAGATAGATAAATAGAACTACAGATTGACATATAGACAAATACACAGACTAATTGACAGATTGATAAATAGATAGAAAAATAGATAGAAAGTAATATAGACAGATAGACTGATAGACACATAGAAAAATACACTATAAAGAGATAGTCAGAAAGATAGATAAATAGAGAGGCACGTAGATAGACAGAATTATAGATAGATATATACAAAGGCAGATAGACAGATTGACTATTAGAATGATAAATAGATAAATGGATATGTAGATAGATAGATTAATTGATTGATAAATAGATAGAGAGATAAAGATATAGATAAAAAGATAGATAGACTGACTTATAGACTGAAACACAATTAGATAGTCAGACAAATAGAAAGATAGATAGATACACTC